>CM067350.1:51245314-51265314 GCA_034190875.2 Urechis unicinctus | reverse complement strand
GTTTGAACAGCTAAAACTGTCCACAATTTCATCATCCCATTGCACGCGCAATCGTTGCTGCGTTTACATGTTCAATATGATTTTAGGTGTGGTACGACACATGCCTCGCTTACGTAGCGGAATAGGCAATTTAATATAATCAACTTAATCAAAAGCCTTAGAGGCATCTAATAACATAGCATAACATGGAGAGCTTTACCCAACATAGTATTGAATTACTTTTCTAAAGATAAGTGTAAATTGCGCTAACGTTTTTATATAGATGAAGTCAACTGTATGGGAGGCGATTGTAGTTCTACTGTAGCACGAGCTACAGTAATGGAGTGAACTGTGATAAACGGTAGCGCGCAAAGCACGAGCTACAGTAATGGAGTGAACTGTGATAAACGGTAGCGCGCAAAGCACGAGCTACAGTAATGGAGTGAACTGTGATAAACAGTAGCGCGAAGCACGAGCTACAGTAATGGAGTGAACCGTGATAAACAGTAGCGCGCAAAGCACGAGCTACAGTAATGGAGTGAACCGTGATAAACAGTAGCGCGCAAAGCACGAGCTACAGTAATGGAGTGAACCGTGATAAACGGTAGCGCGCAAAGCACGAGCTACAGTAATGGAGTGAACTGTGATAAACAGTAGCGCGCGAAGCACGAGCTACAGTAATGGAGTGAACCGTGATAAACGGTAGCGCGTAAAGCACGAGCTACAGTAATGGAGTGAACCGTGATAAACGGTAGCGCGCAAAGCACGAGCTACAGTAATGGAGTGAACTGTGATAAACAGTAGCGCGCAAAGCACGAGCTACAGTAATGGAGTGAACCGTGATAAACAGTAGCGCGCAAAGCACGAGCTACAGTAATGGAGTGAACCATTAACGGTAGTGCGCGCAAATAATGCATGATAGTAATGTCCAGCAGCTCAGTCAGTAAGGAGGTGGCCCGGTGAACCAATTAAACGGTAGCAATACGCAAAGCGGCGCCAATGCTCTTATAGCGGTGCCAATGGAGGTGAACCTCTTATAACGGTAGTGCGAAAAGGCGGTCCTCTTACGGTGCCAATTTATAAATGCATGATAGTAAATGCCTTCAGCAGCTGCTCATGTCTGTTGTATAACGGCGCCAGGGTGCCAATGCCTGGCGCCAATGGTGATTTTCATAGCGGTGCCAATGCCAATACTTATAACGGTGCCAAACAGTGCCTATGCCTCTTATAACGGTGCCGCCTCTTAAATGGTGCTCTCTTATAACGGTGCCATATGGCAATCTCTTATAAAGGTACCAATACCTCTTATAACGGTGCCAATACCTTTTATAATGGTGCTCTCTTATAACGATGCCAATGCCTATAACGGTGCCCTCTTTAACGGTGCCAATACCTCTTATAACGGCGCCAATGCCTCTTATAGCGGTGCCAATGTCTTTTATAACGGTACCAATACCTCTTATAACGGTGTCAATGCCTCTTATAACGGTGCCTATGCCTCTTATAACGGTGCCGATGCCTCTTATAACGGTGCCTATGCCTCTTATAATGGTGCCAATGCCTCTTATAATGGTGCCAATGCCTCTTATAACGGTGCCAATGCCTCTTATAACCTAGCCAATACCTCTTATAAAGGTGCCAATACCTTTTATAATGGTGCCAATGTCTCTTATAACGATGCCAATGCCTCTTATAACGGTGCCAATACCTCTTATAACGGTGCCAATACCTCTTATAGGTATGCGTTTACTCCTCTGAAATACTCAGTGGAGAGTAAGGTAATGGTAGAGAAACTCATATGGTTCAACCAACTTAAGAAGGACCAGATTACAAATATGTGTTCATCTAATTTTACAGGCGTCGACTGCCCTACGATGAGCGACACCAGCTGTTTGCCTCCATTTGGGGCGATACAGCGAAAGTATGATGGAACGTTAATTATGCATATCCTAGTTTTCGAAAATTACAGATAAGGTAACTTAAAAATGTCTGCACAACTTGTTCTTCAAACATAATCACAAAGCATAGCATATACAATGTCTTTGCTGACAGGGTGTGCTTTAACATTGTTACACGAAGCTGCATCGGTAATATACTACATTGGATAACCTGTGTATAAGAAATTGCCGGCAGTCGTTAATAATTCATCTATGGCTAGAACATTTATACAAAGATAGTTCAATTAACCATGTACATGTCATACGAATGACTTCTTCGTTATCGAGGCACCTATGACTTTAGTATACTTCTATGGTAATCTTACCGCCATTACGGATATGCGAGTGTTCATTTTGCGTCGTGCATTTTGCAGAACGTGAGTTACACACTTTTGTTAATCATTAAAAATTGGCCTGAACGGAATGATAACGTTTCCGTACCTATCCACTCCGCGAAGCGCATCCTGGCATTGCTGCTTTGCACAAAAGTTGGCTTTTTATAGCATTCACGAACGTGTATACCATGTCCTGTTGACACCGGAAATACTCATCGCAAAAATAGCACACTTTTAAATTAGGTTACTAATCCGTGAGTGATTTGCAATTTTTCACCTGTATATTGTATATTTGCTTCTCTACCTATGTCGATATAATATATAATTGATTGGGTTTATGTGAACATTATAATCTTTAATAATCTACATTGTAGCCACTACAAAATTGTATTTTTCATGAAATATTTGTTATACCACAGGAGATCCAGTATCTGCCCCGTGCACCTGTACTGTTATCTGTTTGTGCACGAGTGCATAATAAACGTGTTCTGTTAGGAGTGAATGAGGATGCCAAGATATCACGGGAGTAATCAAGCATATTGTGAAGACGTCACAAACAATGCACAAACGTACATTTGCCTTCACCCCTGGTGCCGTAAACACGATGCCGTTTATAAAATATGACGCCGCGTTCTTCCCTTCCTGTAGATATATACTCCATCCCCTACAGATGTGTTGAATCACGCTTGTTATCATTTAACGTTTGAACTCATTTCAATAGTTCGGATCATTGCACCTGTATTGAATAAAAGACGTGTAGTGATTCGTATCGGCCAGGAAATGTCACATGAATGCTAGATAAGCAAAAAACGGTAAAAGCCTCTGAAGTAGAAATGACTACTATTGGCTGTAATCTGGTGGATTATCAATTATCGATCATCGATACGATGCTTACAACGGCTCAACCAGGGTTGGAATAATTTGTAGTTTCTTGTGAACGTTGTTGGTTTTAGATGAAGATGCAATACGGCCTTCATTCTGTATCAACGTGTAATGTAGCATCGGCGCACCGTAAGAGCCCCATACTGAAAAGCAACAGGGGCGCGAGCTGCAACGCTGTATGCGGGGGTTGATGTAGAGGTGATAATTGGGGGTGGGGGAGGCGGGGGTTACGATGTATAGAGTGGCATCATTGTCATTCTCAGTTGGATCATTGTGAGCAGATTTTTTATAATTGTTATAACAAACTAAACGTACAGTTTTGCACTCGTGCACTGCACAACCCACACAGTTAATTACCATGGAAATCTCTTTAATGCAAATCTAAAATCTCCTAGCGCTGCAGACACAAACTGCTGCGTGTCTCATTAAGCGGTTGCAGAAATATGAATGAACGATGTTACAAAAAAGTGTGGACACTTAAGCTGGTGTTTTTCAGTGATCATGCCAGGATGACGTGATATAGAGCAGACATCCATTCTGTCTAGTGTCCGCGTTTCAGCAGTGTTGGGTGCTAGTGAATGGAACATACACTTTGGTAATCCGAGTTTTGTGTAATTTGATAGTTGTTGGATGTTGTTTGATGATGATGATACTGGTCATTTGTTTTATTTATGTATTTCTGCTATGTCCAAGTTATGTGATTAATTACGCATCATATGTCTATCGAAGCTTTGTCCACACCTGACATACAATATATAGCAAAGGTGTCTTGATCACATTAGTTCTATCTTTACGTAAGACAATTGGAATTGTTGAATTTGCTACGTACCAGTTATTGGTTTCACAGAGGTTGCAATAGATTATCTTCAAATGTCACATTACTCTCAAATATATACCCCGTGCGCCTGTAGAATCCTATTGATGATCTTGTTGTAATTCTGTTCTCGCTTCTGAACAAATCTTACATTACGTAATTAATGATTCAGCTCTGGTTGTGAGTAAGACTTGGTTAGTTTGTTTTCTAATGACTTAGCTAATGAATTAGATCGCATGACACCAAGCTTACCGTTGCTTTTGTTATAAATATATCACACCGCAATATCAGGTCTATTCTCACAAAAGCATGAGGATTAGCTGAATCATTTCAACGTGAGTTTCCATCACAGTCCTCGCATGCTAATCAATACTGTAACTCTGTCTCAGTAGCCTTAATCTGAAATTAGACAGCGCCAGGTTCAGAACCAATGTAGCAACGATTTCATGTAACATTCTCACACCCGAGTGCAAAACAAAATTAATACGATTCACTGTTATATTTGACATGATTCGTCAACTGATATGGTCAAGGTCAAAGGAGCACACCATTTGGATAAACAGGGGACCTGTTGTAAACACTGCATCAATGTCTTCCTCTGACTGGTGTTTAAAATTTGGATTCGGACCTGCACTGGTTACACTATCCTGTATATCGAGTGGCGTCGTTAGAGTGATTGTTCAGATTCATTCGTTGCGCCATTACAACATTTACTGCGTGCGATTGATATTTTGATAAACCACACTTTCTTTGACCAAGTGTCAGATTACGGATTCTAAGCACTCTATGGAAGATAACCTGCATGACCTTCGCAGCACTGTTCGGTTAGGGACGATATTGGTAAGTTTTTGACCACAATTATTTTGTGGTGAACAATGGTTTAAAAAAATATTTTAGCTTCTACCACGAATGCCTCAAAATTATGAGTTTGACATTTTCGTGTCAGATAAAAAGAGCTCATCGTTGGTTTAAACTTAGAATCCGTAAAAGCCGATGCTTCGTTACAGAGGTGAAAATGTATGGCTAAGTATCTCCATTTCACCCTCCACAAATCTTACGTATAACTGTAAGTAAGCGATCTCGCCACTTACAATGAACATCACTAATCGCTCACCCGTGATAAGCTACCCCTTGACAAGTATTATAAGAAGTGAAGTGACGTCATTTACGACAAGTCTCTGATGTTAGTGCTTTAGAGAGACTACTGATATATATTGAAGGAAAAAGGAGATCTCCAGATTACGGTTTATTAATCAGGTATATTGCTGTGCGCAACTCGCGGAACGTAAACGCATACGAGGCATGACCTTACTATCATGTGGATCAAACCTGACTACCTGGTATACAATGATGACACAAGCCGCATGATACAGCGTTTTACGAGCTCCGTTTGACATATTCGTTCTGCGCTACAACGCCTTATGCGCCGACACTATCTAACACCGCTGAGTTCATCCCCCACACGATACGTGTACGACAAGGCCTATAGAAGTACGCCAATAAATAATGGGGTCGGTTTACCTGCATCCTACGAAGCATGCTGAAACAGACGTGTTTACGTGTACACGTCACCGTCTTTGCGGTGAGCGTTAGGTACAAAACGATGCAATAAGAAGCAAACATTGATATGTCGTGGACATAATTGCTCATATCGTTGGATTACAAGAACAAGTGTCTACGCTTTGAATGATAATCTCGCGCATATGTGACGCTGCTCAAACTAAGGGCGATTGAACTTTCTTTATTCATTTAAGTTTTTCTTTGATGTCGCCGACGAGCTTGTTCGATCAGATTTTTGTATCAGGTTAAGTAGTCGATTTGCCTGACTGCTGCTGGTACCTGTACTCGACCTAGGTTTTCTACTTTGTTGTTTTGCGATCGTTGTTTGACTAAACGAATGCACACTAAGCACTTGCATTGTTTTATTTGAGCATGGCTCCACGCTGTGGGAGTACACGAGAACCAATATGGCATCTTAGGGCAGCGCAGGAGTTTTCACAGTGGTCAAGATAACGGGTCAGTGCCAAGTTGACGATGTGGCCTAGTTAGTGCATACCAAACAGTGCAATAATCCTCCAACATAATCATCACACTATCACCCCGCTCGTGAAAGTATCATTGATGCCTATCTTAATATGGGTCATGGAATTGAGGCACGCAAACTCGTCTAATTGTCTGTAATGAGTTCCGGTTGTGTAATGAGTTCCGGTTGTGTAGAGTTCCGGTTGTGTAATGACTTCCGGTTGCTGTGTCTGTTGAGTCATGAAAATCAATGACTCAATGTTTGTTCGCGTAACTGTGGAAATATCAGGTCGCGTGCCACGCGCATGAAGTTTACCAAGTAAGTTAATGTGCTTGATCTGATATTAATAATCTACTTTTCTAGTCAGTTACATTCATCGCAAAAGAGTGCATTGAACTATGAAGCTGGTTTCTCAAATTTGTGATTGCTTGATTGATATTTACACTGATAAATAATGAGGCCCATGTGCGCTTCGTAGGATCAGCGGCGACAAGAAGATCGAAGCGAAGCTTGTCAGATCTGGAATTGTTCCCAAATCTCTTATTAATGGTTGTAGCTGGTCTTCAACTTGCCAACACAAAACCCAAACTACCGGATCTATGCCGCAGTTAGCAACACGCTGTTTTGAACAACAACTGATATATGAAATGTGATTGAGGTGTGACAGTTTGTATGTAGTAGTTGATGGAAGAGGCATCGTTTCTATAGGACGAAGCAGAATGCTCTGATAATGGATACTTGTGAAGTGCAACATCAGCTGCTTTGCCTTCTCACATACCTACCTACCAGCTTTCAAACGGCCGACCTAGTTGACCTGCTGTAATTGACCATTGCTTCCACAAGACAGTCTTCTCGCGATACCAGTCCACACTCCGGGTCAGTCATTGCTCGAGTCTTTCATTTAAAACGTTCCCATTTCGGGCAATTGCCAATTTTGCCAACGGTATGCATGGTGTTCAAACTTGATATTAAACCTGTTCTACTCTAGGAAGGGTATACATTTGATATCAAAGGCAACCAAGTAATTGAATAATAAATGGGTATTATACCAACTGAAACAGTTCATAATTAAAGAAACATGGTGCACACTTTGTTGAAATAATTAAATATGCCCAGCTCATGAAAGGTGGACCAGGACGAACGAATCCGAAATAATATTTACTGCGTATGACAAAACCCATGTCCAGCTACATGAAGACAATTTTGCATTCGCTACGAACATTACCCATAAGCTCTGATTCGTGGCGGTATCGCGGATGGCTTTCACTGGTGATGCTTCTCCTTTTTGCTGTATAGCGAGTTCTATCAGCTACACCACCGACTCCATCGACCTATTGAGGTGAAATAGTGATGAACCTAGTGTCTAACCTCTAGAAGCACTGCTAATTGAGTCACTACTACAGCGTCTGCCTTGGCATTTTCCCCGATCAAGCCCTGGCCTACACTCCGCCATGACAGGTGTCCTCGTTTTGGGTCGACCAAAGAGCGGCTTCTTCCTGCACCATGTAACAGTCAGTCCTAGGTCACTGCAGCTTCCATACTTGCTAAGCATCAGATGCACCTCAAGCAGGCAATGGAAAGATGTATGGTTTGGCCATAATGGAATGTTACTTCATCACAGAACTGGAGGCAGGCGTTTAATGAGACGAACTAGCAGGAGACACGCCTTGTTATGTTTATCGGTAAACCTATTAATACACCTTGATCCCATTCTAGTTCAACAGACCCTGGCCACCCACAATGAGCTCCATTATATTTAGGCGGAGCAGCTGCTCTGTTTGTCGGATGAGGAGGTGGCCTGATGTTGATCATCATGCCCTCCTTTAACCATGTCAATACCTATTATAGGTATGCTTTTACCCATCTAAAATACTCAATAATGCAATGGAGAGTAAATGATAGAGAAACTCGTACGATTCAACTAACCGTAATTAATTACGAACAGGTTAAGAATATGTTCATCGAATTTCGACTGATGTCAACTGCCCTACAATGAGCGACACCAGCTGTTTTAGGGGCGATGTTTCGATAGTGTAACGATATGTTAATTATGTAATCCGTAAGTTTTGTACAGGTGAGGTACTTTTAAGTGTCTGCACAACATATTCCTGAAACTTATCATGTAGCATAGCATACGCAGTCTTTAAGTTGACAGTATGTGTTTTGACAATCTAACATAATGACGCATAGAAAATCTACTTTAATGGATGTCAAATGTATACGTCTTTGCCGGCGGTCATTGATATTTATTCTAGCATGAGTGGAAAATGTATATCTAAACAGTTCTAATAACTATTTACATCGTCATACAACTGACTTCTTCGTTATCGAGGCACCTACTAGTTTTGTATGCTTCTATGGTAATCATACCGCCACTACGGAGATGTGTGTTCATTTTGTGTCGTTCATTTTGCAGAACGTGAGTTATAAACTTTTACTTTTTTATGAAAAGTTGGCCTGCACGGAATGATAACGTTGTCGTACCTACCCACTCCGTGAAGCACATCGCTGTATTGCAGCTTCGCACAAACGCTGGTCTTCTACCATTCCTCATCTTGTAAACCATGTTATGCTGACAGCAGAAATAGGTAGCACACTTTTGAATCAGGTCACTAATTCTTGAGACATTAAGAAATACACACCGGTATATTACCTCATAATTTAACTCAACCATTCAAACGTATTTGGTTTCACGAAAATACATTTCTAAGTGTTGAAAATTAACGTGGGCGCGAGCTGCCACGCTGTATGTTGAGGTTGATGGGATGGCGACAGATAGGAGTGTGGGATGGGGGTGGCGGTTATGATGTAGTGTGTAGCATCATTGTCACTCCCAGCTGTATTACTTTGAGCTGATTTTTTTATAACAAACTAAACGAATAGTTTAGCACTCTTGCACTCCACAACCCACACAGTCAATTATAACGGATCCCTTAAATGCAAATTTAAACTCTCCTAGCGCCGCAGACAAATACTGAAGCTTGTCTCATCAAGCTGTCGCAGAAATATGAGTAAACAAAGTAACAAAAAATAGTACAAAAGTGTCGACAGTTAATCTTGGGTTGTTAAGTGATAATGCGAGTCTGACGTAGTATAGAACAGACGTCCAAATCTCCGTGTTTTATATTTTTAGTGATTGTGAATGTTTGTGGATGGAATATTCGAGTGAGGATAAATGAATGTTGAATCAGATAGGCGCGCTGTGTCATGCTCGTGGGCGGTGGCGGTGTATTTTTGATGCCAAATGTCTTGTCATTATATGACGTACCCTATCATTCAGCAATATTCCTTTACAATCGCTGTCCAATGGAAGAAGCTGATAATTTTACTGTTGCAGTATGTTTTCAAAAATATGGCTTTTATGCAAACCGTGATTCTCTGTTAAAAAGACAAGTAGATTGAGCGATAATGACAATCATATGACGATAGCGTGAGGACTAGTTTGATCATTTGAGGGTGAATGATAATGTCAATGAAATTAACGTGAGTTTTCATCACAATTCTCACACACTTATCAATGCTAAATAACCACACTGTTATTATATAATTCAATTCTATTATTCGAACCGTTTTGTATTGTACTTTGTTTATAAAGTGTCAACACTAGTTCACATGGCACCAGTGAGCCATACGATCGTCCTGGCCTGGCACCCATCACCAAGCGCTCATGAGTGGCCAGCTTTGTAAATAACGCCATAAAATTACTGATGGCAATATTTTATTTGCAGCAAACGCATGCTTAACGAACTCAAAGATTCGCATCATTCAAATCCACCCCCATAGTCCCCTTTTCACGGCACATGATTTGCACTACCACATACATGGTAAAAGGTGCAGGGATATAAGGAGCAGATATTCCAACCTATATCATGTCAATAAATAAGGCCATTGGTTCAAAACAGACTTTCCTCTTTTGCATATCAACAATCACTCACAAATGAATATCACACTCTGTTGCTACATGCTACTTGGCAATACTGGGTGCCACTGAAGTATGTTCCAGTACGCTTGTTTGCGTGGCATTAGCCTGGACCACTTGGCGTAAGCTTATAAGCTCAATACAAACCTTTGGTCCCAGAGCACTATCAACAAGACTAAGAACGAATGAGATGGCCTTCAATTCAACAGTTCATTACCCTTGCACCACTTGATCATTAGCTGGTAGAAAGGAAGCATCTACTGGAGTGCAATTCGCTAGCAAAGTAATTCATTCCCCAGCAACTTATGTGTTACTTCTCATGTATATGTGTCTATATTATATTACAGACTGCTCTCAGAATCCCACAGAATTTTGTACATTGCAATGGAGACATCCGCAAGAACGTTTGAATAGGGAAACCGAAGCCAGGTGGGTTAAATAAGACGACCAGCTGCGGAGAGGATAATTTGCCAATTATGAAGGCCAGGTTGATTAACAACTCCTGTCAAAAAAATCCTCAATGTAGCTGAGCGAGTAAATTCGGATTGTTTTGCAGTCGCCTTTGTTTTCTCTTTGTTGCTGTGGTTGTAGACCATCACCATGTCGACTTCACTGCGTAATTGGCCAGGAAGGGTGAATGGCAAAAAGTACATAAGTTACAATTTATCATACAGCTAGGATTGTGCTGGTTGTTAGCAAGTGGTCATCTATGGTTAAGGTCCTATCTTAATGAGGACCGAATATATTATAAGATAATGATTAATTGTATCCTAGAGGACGAAAATTAAATACAGAGCACTAGCCCATGTATAAAAGTCTATCATGTCGCAATGTCATGTTGCAATGTCATGTCCCAATAGTTGTTGATATTTCATTTTCATTTGTGGGACAATTTCGAGCGCCACGCGCGGTGCGATTGAATTAACACTTGTGTCAATCGAATATTTGATTGCGAATATCACCAATCATTTCCAAATGCTGATATAAACGTTCGATTGTGGTTTCTCAATACATACCAAAGCTCACACACACCAAAATATCTATCGATATTGGCTTGCAGTCATTGTGAGTTTACTGAAGAGTTTTCTGTTTTTTATTTAAAAAGTGAGCACGGGCTTAAACGACAGACTCTTTGTGTGAGATTCTGTGTGATTGATATCCTACTGAAAATTAAAAGTTGTCTCCCTAACGCGCATACGGAATGGCTCCCTCATTTACGTCAGATGGTGCACGTGTCAGGGGAGGTAGTCTAGAACCAAGACACATCTCTCCTCCTCTGGCTAACTGCCAAACGCCAGTATTATCCGACTTCTCGACGTATCTTCACAGTTATCGATGAATTATTTTGGATTCCTTTCAGTCTACTCCTGTGTTGACTTATTCATTCGTCGTAGTCTACAATATCAAACACACCAGTTATCTGATAGCAGAATGGAGACGCGAGCTGCCGCTTGTGCTCAACCGTATATGACAGTGAAAATCACTACATATTTACCTTTTCTACCCTCCAGCGTACGGCATCAGCTTATTGTCATGGTAAAATAAGCAGCTGTCACAACTGGCGTATTAAAGTACAATTGTGCGCTATGTAGGCGATAGCGATCAGCAGTTGCAAAATGAGCACGAAACCCACCTAGTTGACTCTATCTATTATTCGTTGGTGGTGGTCAGTTCAAAGAACAGTCAATCCAAAGACCAGTAAAGCAGCTTACCATTGAAAAAGGTGTTAGTAATTGTTACTACCATTTTGATACATAGGTTCCACAAGCACACATTCTATCCCTGTTCAACAAAGTATTGTGCATCCATAGTACTATTTCCAAATTAAATTGGAATGATACGTGAATCTGGGAGGTAAAATAATATAGGCCAATGTAATAAGAAGCGCCGTTGTGATTGCTTTGTAAGCGCCTGCTTATCCTAGAATATTTATGTTGTTTATTTGGATACCTTTGACTGTGTTTATCTAAATGTAGACTGTTGATTACAGATTGTATTTGATGCATAAAAAGATGAAAGGCTTCGGTCACTTTTGGTGAAGTGCATGGATTAAGTGATGCAAATATAATATTTGGATCAGCAAGATCCTTGACTGCAAAATCACAACACTATTGCACATTGAAATGCAACAATCCCTACTTAATGGCAGTTTGTAGATGAAACGTGCAAAACACATAATAAACTAATTAATGCATTTGGGATATCACTCGATATGACTCGCATAAGTATAGTTTTATAATATTGTGGATGTACAATAATGTATCCATAATAATTCGTTTATGGAATAATCACAACAGCATAAGCAGCCAAACATAGCCTCACCTACTATCATTTGCATGATAGCCACGACACTTGGTTTATCAAGGCTCACAGTCTAATATCATGAAATTTCTCATTGATTGGCCGAGATTTCGGTGAATTAAGCGAACCATTCTTCACCGATCCACAGCGTTCATGTTAGCCAAATAATAGCACAACACCATAAAGCTGTGTGCAAGTAGCATTGGGTGGTACATGTGGATGGTAGCATTGCTGCTATGGTGATCAGGGTAATGCATTTTGCACATAGCAGCTGTAATTTTAAACTTATATTAACTATCAGGTATGTCGCAATACAACGCCTCGATTGTAATCATTTATGTCATGTTAACCAATGCCCCATTCTCCCTGCGCACTGCGTCAGCCAGAGCACTCAGTCTTTTGTCAAATGTTCTTAGCCACTGCTGTATCTTAGTCTGTTGTTCACCTTATCATACATACCAGTCAGCACCTCGTCAGCACGTGTATTCCGCTTCTTGTAAGGAATAGGGGGCTGAGTATTGGACCAAATGAAGTAGACCGCCAATTAGTTCAACTGTATCAGATCAATTAACTAGAACAGGAGGGATGACCAGCTGGTTATTCTCTCGTTTATGTTTTGTGTGTGTAGCTAAACTAACCAATTCTTTGAGTGATTGAATATCGATGTCAATATGGATAACTGCTTCAGTTGTGTTGAGAGCAAAGTGACCTCAAAGGAATGTATCTCTGTACTATCAAAAACAATTGTTATCAATGACTGAATCTTTCGACCATGACATTTAGTCTCAGTTTTGGTCTAATTGGAGGGGTCACAGTTGTGTGGACTGCCTCATTTACCATAAACCTAGCTACTCACAACAGACAACCGTCCCAGCCCCAATGCCTCTATGGGTCATTCATTGCCTAGGAACAATGTATAACAATGTACCTAACTCGTGCACTCACAGCAGACAGGAAAACGATGGTGGAGACTGCACACTAGTTTTACCATACGAAAGCTGCATTCAAATCGGCATAGTCTAAGGCGTCCAATACATTCTTTGTCTCCCTCGTCAGTCAGGTTTGTGGTATTTGCATAGTGACCATGCTGGAGATTCTTCATACCTTACCCTTTCCCGAATGACGATTTGATTTGATCTGGCGCATAAAGCTTGTATATGATGAAACCCCAATCTCAAAGTGTGGCAGCCTGTTGCTGCGCAGGATGAATGTTAGCAGTTTTTATGACAAGCGTTTTTGTAATATCCGTGTCTATGTACATGGAACTGTAAATGTGATATCCCAAATGCATTGTCCTGCTAGAGCATCAACTCCATGCCTTCACTTTTAAGGTTGTTATCTTGGCTCACGATGCATAACAAGGGCTGCCATATAACCATCCTCCTAACTGGCAATTAACATAAGAAAGCTTATGGTTATTGAGAAAAGTAGAGTACATATAATGCTTCTATTTAATCTGTCGCAATCAATTAAGTGGACCATATATATAATGATACATATCAAGTAAGCTTTCAATTAGTAAAACATACCCATCAATAAGTTTCATTAGTCCCGCACTTTTCCTCTCCACATTATTATTTGAATCCGTAAACACAGAATAACGAGAGTATACCAGGAGATCAAGCAGCTATTTTCTCTTTTCTGTTTCGCTTATTAAGAATACTGGTTTTGGTGGTTCAAATTACATTTGCTTCCGTCATCTTGAAACTTTATTCACTGAGGTAGAGTCCTGATGTTTGTATAGCACGCATGTACCTAAAGGGCTGGTTTAAGATAATGCTACTGATTATTCCCATTTCACAACTTTCAAGCAATAAATGTTGTATAAGCATAAATGTATTATTTGTGATAAACCTAATGTTTTGTGCTAACAGCTCTTATTGGAAAGTGGTGGTCCAAATATACATTTAACGAACATAAAAGCTTCCTTCTAAATTGACGTTAGGGTTAGGTAAAGTATCCTTTGTTGATACAAATACGGTTGATATCGCAATGCTAGATTGACTGATGTTTGAAGAGCATTCACAACGGTGTTGTCTCACTAAAGAGCTTATAGCTTTGTTACAAGGGCGCAATTAGACTGGTTTTCTGGTGAGTTTGCAAATGAGTTAAACAAATTGACGTCGTCAGGTGGCGCTACCACAAAATCAACACGGGACTGTTGATCTAACTAGTGTTGCAGGCGGCATGTCTTGAAGTCTTCCGATTGGCCGAGATGTCCGCGCCCCCGAATGAGCCCTCTTGGCATATCCATAAAGCTCTATGGTTGCACCACGGTCCTGTTGATACCTATGCAGTTAGGTGTAGGGAGAACATGACAGCGCAGATGGTAGTTGTATGGACCTAAAACCCTGTTCATTTAATTGTTTGTTTGTAAATAATATTAAATCTCTCAAGTCGAATCCATGAATAGAGCCATTAGGCCTGGTTAAATACGCATCTTAAACCCGCCGTCACTTAAACGTGCCAAACGCGGGCTCTACCAATTTCTAATTTGTAATTTCCTGACCTTCACGCCAACGTCCAATGTAGCCTATTTGCTATCAAATCATAACCAGTACTGTAAAAACATGTCGTGTATTGTGCCGTGATAAGAATGGATGGTGATGGACCGTATCCCGGGTCGGCCATGCTGATCACATGTTCAACATACTGGGCCACATATCTAAATGATAAACTGCTTATAGGGATAAGGTGCTCATGCATTCAAAGTTCGTTTTCTATGTGAAGGATGTTAGTTTATTAAGGATTTATAACCTAAATTGTCTTGCGCTCCCATGACTTTATTGCTGACAACTTCATTTATCCCCGGGATTAATCCTCACGCAAGTCGTCAGCCGTGACCGACTCTCAATGTAAATATAAGTGCAGGAAATATTGGACAATTCGCAAGAAAATCTATATTCTTGTAAAATATCATACTGACATTAACACTGAAAGCTACAACCGGACATGTTTTACATGGGAAATGTTATGACTCTGTAAACAATTACACAGGTGTACATGGTATGCGTAGGTACCACCAAACATAACATCATGTGTCAGGTGTGTATACTTAAACTGAACAACATGATCATATTGATGTCGACCATCTGACCCGCTGTCGGTTAAAGCTTTGTCAATGACGAGGATAATGGGAGAGGATATCATTTATGACTAGTCTAAACTTATCTAATCTCTGCCAAGTAGATTAAGAACAACGTGTTTAATAGGTGATTTAGATGAACTCAACTCATGCGGCTGACGAACAATGATGGAAGTGTAGGGTGAGCATACTGTCGATTGGATCGTAAGTTACTGCCCGATATGCCGTGATGTGTTAACACAAGCCACGTTGACATCTCCATTCTCCACAACAGTATTTGTGTTGACAATATCATATAATTCAGGTCCCATTCGAAGTGATGCATGGGCGATACTGCTTAGGATAGTGCTTGGTCAACTCTCAGAAATACAGCTAAAGGTGTACCTGCCGGTGGTCATAATCATATTTGTCGCCGTTGAGCCCTACTACGGTAACTCAGGCTATCGCGTTGCACTGCCGCGTTGAAGGATGAAATAGCAAATACTCCTCATTTGCTAAGATTTGTAACTTATAATTTATGTAACATTTGTTCGGGAATGAATAAATCAAAACCTGTGATAACCATATCAGTAAATATATTTTGGTAAATTTGTCTTAAATATTGAATCCATCAGTTAACGAAGGTATATTTCGAGATGATGGTCAGGGTAAGCTCTTTACATAAAAGGCGCTTATTATATGAATACATATATAATGAAAGACCAGTTTCTGGGTTGTCAGTGAATTCTGAAACAGGTTCCGATTTGTCATCAGATCATCATAGTATGTAGTGCACCTCACGGTTCATCTGTGAAATTCACGAATATTTTATGGATTGAGGAAATAATTAATAAGCTGTCATTGAATAATGATAAATATTGCAGAACTATTGTAATAATGCTTACGTGATCGTACCAGCTAGCATATGCTAGCATATCTTAACACAAGAAATAGAAATGTAGAAATTGATCAAATGTTATCGTCTATATTTGATGAATAGTTATACAAGGCAAAATCAAATCTACCATTGGCCGCTAATAGGGCCGAAAAAAGAAATAGCAGTGCGTCTTATTAAGGAATCTATAGTTGAAGTGCAACAAAGCATTAATTTGGATTCTAACGTTTCCTCGAAAATGTTCTCTTTAAAATGATGTAGCATACGTCAATTCGGCAACATGCAATTTGCATCACTTATTCGGTCAATATTTCAACGGAATACACTGTGATGTTTCTGCGTACTAACAACATTAATGTAGGTGAATAATCAAGTGAGTATACCAAACAATTTGGCATTGCATTCTTATTTGTCTTCGAAATTATAAATTGGGGTATACATCTTAAACTGCTCTTCACTGAATTTTAGGATGACAATAAATTGATTCTTCTTATTTATATAATCACTTAGTAAAGGCTGTGTTTGGTCTTAAGCTTACCTTCACAAGGCCTTTTATGTGCCACTAAAGAAGCTATTAGAGCTATGCAGAAATATAACCGTAAGATGTTTGACATTTCCAGTAATGTGTGCAGTATATATAAAATGCATTTGATGGTGAATAAATTCAAATATAATTATTGTGAGCAATTTACATCAATTAAGGAGACTTCATTTCTATAGGGCAAGGCTTACCGTGGTATTCCCTGGTAATAGATACCTAAAACTTTAAAAGGAAAACTTCATCCCGGTCTTCCAATAAATTACTAATGTTACAATGGAATTCTCTCTCTAATAATTTCTCTAGATCCCCTGTGCTATCAGTGCAATCTACACAGTTCATGGCTTAAAGAACATCATCTACCAAAAGTGGTAATGTGATGCAAAATGTTTAATGTTCAAATTGTAAAATATGTCCCGCCCTTGAGTAGTGGAATATGGATGAACCAATACTCAATAATATTAACAACATGTCACTTTACACCATGTCTAGTATTATGAAGACAACATTATACTACAACAAATAGGTTGAACAATAGCTCATTTGGATCCAAATGACTACCGCATTCACGGTCAGTAAATATCGGAGCGACTTGATCCTTCTCTAGTTCGACAACCTAGTTCAGCGATTCCTCTCAGTGATGCCGTATTATCAAAGAGCGCCTCCGCCCGACAACAGTTTTTTTTACCACGCTACCTGTCTGCAGACGATGGCTATTCCCGACCAAGTTGGAACATCAATACCATGTGCTCTTGGTGATTTTATGGTAGCGCTGCATGGAAAGGCTCAGCGTCAGAATGAGCACTGTGGTGTTGCTATATATAAAGTTTTTGTTATTGTTTCCAGCAATGACTAAGAGGAGAACATATATGCCCTGATAAAGAATGCGTAGAACAGCTCGATATACATCAGGCTGGATGGGTGTTGAATTCAACGCAAAGAATGTCCAGGTTTCACAAAGCTTGTAACAACACCTTGAGTGGAAAAAGGTATATTGAGCGAAGAGGAGTGGGGCCACGTGAGGTAAACCAATAAAATATGTCTGGTGACATGTGCATGCAAATTCATACATTGATCGCTAGGGCCGGCATATTTACAGTACACGGTGCGAGCTTGTTGCTGAAGGCGATTTGCAATCATTCAGGCCAAATATAACAATGGGGTTTACGTTCGTCCCCACAGAAGAAAAGGAGTCCTGCTGTTTATGTTTGGCCATTGGAGATTCGGTGCAAATTAAGCACATGACCTTATAAACTGTTCCACGAGCGTGTAAAGTTAATTATGATGGTATCTTTAATAAAAGGAGATTCTTGGCCCAGATATCGGCATTATTGTCATTCTAAGCTAGGTCGTAGAGAACTAATTTTTATAATTCACATTGCAATCTATTTGAAAATGCTTGTACTAGCCCATTGCATAATAGATGAAGTCAATTACTAATTAATTCAACTCAATACAAAGGCACCCACTCCTGGAAGCCTAGTAGAATACTAATGTATGTCTCACAAGTCTGATGGCAGTAATGTCTATACACAAAGTCATATTCGTGAGAATAGGCTCTCTGAGCACCAGTAAGAGTAGGGTGAGCTATATCACAGGCACTAATTACGAGAGGTTGGCGCGTGTTGTGCTTTATCGCCACGGAAGCATTTTTTCGATTGGATACAACTATCAGGAACGCAGATGTTCACTTATATTCAATGTTTTGTGGAACGTTTGTGGATGTGAGTGGAATTCATAGGAAGGGAGGCGTCAGCATGGCAGTTAGTTGAGTCATGATTTATGGTCACATTTGCAATGGAAACAATGCACCCAGGGGGCCCTGTCTCTCATATTCAGATACATAAAGACACTGTAACATCATTTGCGAAGTTCGAATGTACTGAGATTTTATTGGACAAATGGAACGTGATAGAGCAACGTGGAGAACAGCACAGTCGTAATTGCAAACAATATTTGAAGTAGGAATCGTGTAAAATGCACAAATATATTCATAACGTAATTACCGTGTGTATTTTGCAGTGTGTGACCTAAATATTTGCCACTAAGCTCTTAAATGTTTGGATTAAATTTGAAACCATGCTACTTACTAAATCATTGAAACTTTTCTTGCCAGACACTGATTACATTTACTGTTACTCTCTTTTATTGGAGCCACTCCAGCCGTTGCAGCTGACAATCAAAAGTTACCCTATAGACCAACGTGGAATGACCAACTTGGAATGGCTAGCGTTTTAATGACTGTAGGGCTGACTTTTAACAGAGAGCATCTTGCTTTTGAAAATTGTCTTTTAATATATTCTTGATAATAATATATCACCAACTGTCAGAGATATTGTTGTAAAATGTAAAATCAAAAAGGCTCCAAGCAGATATATTTGATATGGTGGTCATATAGATAGTAAGTAACGTGAAATAGCCACCTTAGCTAATGCGGCTTGCACAATGTGATATAATTTGTGTAGATTCCACAATTGGTCTGGCGAGCCTTCTTGTTTGACCTTCTGACCCGCAGTCAGTGACAAGCTCCACCATTAACGGTGAACGCTTTAAAGAAAACCAGTTCCGTGTTGATGTAGGTTTCAATGTCTATCAAATAGAATGAGTACGGTGTGTTCATACTGAGATATAGCTGTGTGCAACTCAGGCTGTAGAATGACGATGGATGAGTGGAGTGAACTGACTGTCAACTGGATAGTGCTTTACTGCCTCGTGTTTCTTAATGACACAAGCCACGGTTGGCAAGCTCCCTCCAACATTTTGAATCTTCGCTGTGATATCGTGCATGTTGATATGATCATACAATGAGCCGCAAGCTGTCTCTGGAAATACCAATACAAAAGCATTCTGCTTACAATACATGCTAGATTATGGTTATAGAATGAACCATGTCTTTTTGGGAAGTTGGCCGTATAGAAAATCGAATTCCTGGGTGTGATTATGGACACTGAACTAATGTGGTGGCATCAACTAGCATATTCATATCATTAATTATCAAAACTAATAGGTGTAATCAATAAGGTTTATAGGGGTATTAAATAGGGTCACACTGCTCAGTCTATTCTAAAGTTTCTTTTATCCGTGTTTGATTTATTGTTACATTATATGCAATAATCATATTACAAGACTCTTTGCATGGAAGAAAAGCGCTGTTAGAATCATATGCAATCTATGAATAATGACACGGTATATCTTTATTCGAGCGATTTCTCAACAGCCTCCTCTTAATCATCATGGTAAATATTATTTACAGTGCTTTTAATGTTTTTTCTAAGGCAAGCTGTGATGCTGATATTGCTATTCGGTAAACTGC
>CM067350.1:51157814-51240314 GCA_034190875.2 Urechis unicinctus | reverse complement strand
CAAGGTCACCAGTAGCGGGTATTGATATTCATCTGGCGTGACGAGCTGACCGGGCTGTAGGAGCTTAATGCCGGGGTCGCGCTGCTGATAACTCACCATCCAATCTCACCGTATGAAGAAGCATTAGCTTACAGCGCCCGGCGAACCACCAGTGTTGCAGAAAACATAAATTCTGATTAAATATGAGGTCGCATACTCGGTGTTGAAATCCATTGTGCAAACAGGCACTCAGCAGGATAGGCTGATGTATACATTCAGGTGAGCCACTTCATCACCTAGCATTGTAGCCAGACATCATATTTCAATCACGTACATACGGGGAAAGACTGTTTGAATATGATGCTGACATTAATGCTAGTACCATATTGTCGTACCGCTCAAGCTGATCGTTGTTGCTTATGATGAACCATCATGATATTTCATTCACTATGGTCTATTCATGCCGCTCATCCCACCATGTAGTAAAGTGGGAACAAGAGTAAACGCGCCGACTTCAAATGTCCCGTCGTTTCACACCTTCCCTGTCGTTGGCTGTTGACGCATTTGTGTTTGTTTCACCAGATACGCAGTTCTTTGATCCCAAGACGTGTTCAGAGGCGGGTGGGTTAAAGAGGTTTCTGCCATGACGAGTTGCATGTAGATTTTCCGTCACAACTAGGTTATTTGATAATGTTGCTTGTCTCAACCAAATCACTCGTATTTGGTCATTCCAAATTCGTTTAGCTATTTGCAATCTGTTGGTCATGGATAAAGAAACATTAATTTTAAATCACTGCGCAAGGCAACTTCAGTAGAGCCCTGTACAATGCTTCGTATTCAGAAACATTGAGTGCGGCATTGTGGGCTGTTTGCTGTGGTGGAGGTTGTGGTGGGGTAACGACAGTCAGTAGCATCAATAACATTCCGTGCTAGAGCATTGAAAACAGATTTTTATAATTGATAAAACAAATTTAATGGACAATTTTGCACTCATGCACTACAAGTCCGCACAACTAATTACCATGGGTACCCCTTTCGGTGCAAATCTAAATTTGATAGTACCTTTTTAAAGATGGCTAATAAAACTGTAGCAGAAATGTTTTAAAAAGAAGAAAACAGAAAAGAGGTGTCAGCATTTTTTCTAAACTTTATAGTACCTGGTTGGTATAAGCACCTAAGTTTCATGTTTTTAGCGATGATAGATGTTTGGTAAACGAACTTTCAAATGAGGAAACATTCATGTTGAATCAAGTATGCGCTTTGCTTCAAGTTATGTTGGTGGTTTATTTACGATTGCAAAACTTTATGCCAGTTATGTCGCGGTAACACAGTATATAGGTTCCTCTTACAATGAAATCCTAAATATGGTCGGACGCAATTGCACAAAAAATTTCCATGTTTTTACGGATGATAGAGAGGAATCTCGGTCTCCTGTAAATTCTTCACTATGCAGTTAATAAAGTTGCGAACTAAGTTGCCAACAAGCTTGCTGAAGCAGACTTTTATATCGGGCCAAGTAATCGGTTTGCCTGACTGCTGCTGAGGCTGGCAGCTACAGGGCGTCATCAAATACTAGGTCTATATTACTCTGATGTTTTACGATCCTCTTTAGACAGAACGATTGCACACAAAGGGTAGTATGATGGCTCAAGGTATCGCATTACCTTTCCGTCCCAGAAGCTGTGGTTTGTTACCTATAGGGGCCCCTTCCAACCAATAAAATCACCCTTAATCATCATCTTCACGCTAACATCTCGTTTTGAAAGTAACACCAATCACAATCTTTATATGGATCATAGAAATGAGGCTCGCCATCTTGTCTGTTTCTCAGTTGTGAGTTCAGGTGACATAGCGCCTGCCGATCCATGGACATTAATGATTCAATGATTGTTCGCGTAACCATGGAAGTGTCAGATGTCAATCGACAACAGGTCACACGCATCAAGTTTATCAGCTTAGCAAATATGGCTTGATCTAATGTAAATAATCCAGGTCTCAGCTACAAGGTCACAAAAAAAAATACTTCTCTGCCATACTTCCTTTTCAAGGGTCTCGTTTGAAGATCCTGGCTATCACTCCTATGATTAATGCTTACCTTGTGATTAAACTCTGTAACCTACTTTAGCCTAATAACTGATGGCCAATTACATAATCTTATCTTAAATCTATGCTGTGAAGTATGCGGAGCTTAGAATACCGTAGCGTACATGTTAGTATGGTTAGCACCCCACAACATTTCTATTGGTTAGTATTAGTATAGACAGTGATAATTGGTATCAGCATTAAATTTTTAGTTTTGGGTTACCCAATTTTGACAAATATGTTGACGGAGAGTAAAGTTGCTATATGATCTAGCGTTTCAGTATTCTTCTGCTGGGAAAACAACTCTAGGTAGCTTACCTCTTCGGGGTTATGATTTTGTTGCTTCTCCTGGATGTAATTAACCTTGTGAAGCTGTTAATGAAATGGATGACGAGAAGGAAGAGTCAGGATTATCCCTCACCACTTGTATGATACACATTGATGCGGACTGCCTAATACAATACTGCTATCTGAGAAGAGTACATGTTATAAGAAAGCTACAAACTACGATTACAAAGACAAACATAAGGTCACCCTTGTATTACGACCAAGCGATCGTTCACTTTCGAAGACACTTGTAAATCATATCTACAATATGCAATTCAAAGAGGGATACTTTGAGTCAAATACGGCGCAGAAATTCCATATATTCTATATCACGTCAGTAAAAAAGACAAAGGATTATAACAGCCATTCCCTTTTTGCATATCACAAATGTATTAAATCATATGTCCTTTTGACACATCCAATATAGTGTGCGACTGGGGAATACTCTAGTGCGATTCCATGTGTGCCCATAGCTTCGCCCACCTGGCTTAAGTTAATTAAGTTCAATATGAGCATCCGGTCCCAGAACGCTGTCAACATGATTGAGAAAGAATGACATGGCCTTCAACTCTCAAGTTCATTACCCTTACACTAATTGATCATTAGCCGAGAGGCAAGAGGCATCGGGAAATATTTCACCCCCAAGCCATATACGTGTTGCTTCATATGTTTATCTGCTCATATTGTATCAAATACTGCTCTCGTCATTCAGCAGCATATTGTATCAAATACTGCTCTGAGCATCCCGCAGCATATTGTATCAAATACTGCTCTCAGCATCACGCAGCATATTGTATTAAAGTCTGCTGTCAGCATCCCACAGCATGTTGTATATCGAGAACACTTGCATAGATTGACGTGGGATAAAAACGAATGGCTACTCGAAGCACAATTAGTTAAATTATCCCAAAAGAATACCTGTAAATATTTAATGCAGAAGAAGACTTCGGTATTAAATTGGTCACATAAACATGCATTGAAACATATATTCTACTTTTGACAAGATTTACAATGATTTACAGTGACAGACATTTAAACCCTAATGGTGATAGATGGTCCAGCAAAAAGACCGGTGCCCTGTCAACTGTCGACAGCAATTGACTGCAGTAATTTAATGCATTTGGGTATCAATATATTTTTTTTAAAACCGTTGTGACCTGGCTAAATATAACTCTCTAGGAAAAGCTATTTCTTATCATTTCCGTCATAGCCATAGGTTTTGCTAAGGTTTCGAGTTCTCTGCACAGCGAAGCTGAATAGGCAAACAACACTAGCTGTATCTAATCCATTGATTATTTTGTGTAGCGATCCCCATGGTGACGCCGCGTTTAAAGAGGTGTCAGACTTTGTGCGTATAACTACGCAAATAAACCGGTTGTAAGCTTTGTTACACGCATATGTACTCTTTCAAGTCGGTCTATGTCACGTTGAAGGTAGAGTGACTTGCTAAATGGGGTCGAGCAAGTGCGTTATAAATATTATTAAAAACTCCCTTGGTCTAATCCGCCCCAGAAGTCTGTTTGTTTTGACTGCAGCAGCTCTGCACTGTTTGCTGGATTTGAATGACTGAACAATTATTCTTCTGACTCATCCGTTACAGTAAATCATTCATTCGGTTTTCATTATGTTCGTTTGTCCGACATATATGCTGTACAAAATATTTGCACATCTGGAGTAAAGTTTGGTGCCATTTGTGAATGATAATAGCATTTTATATGCAATGCCAACTAGATTATTTATGTTATTAGAGAATGGAATGTGCTTCAGGGTTTTGTCCTCCGAGGATATAAGTCCGATCAATTGAATCCTCTTAGACCACTACACTTTGCGCTAGGGAAACATGGGACCTTACGCCAGGCGGTGTTTGTATATGACCATATAACCCTCATTGCGCTATATGGCTGACATTACTCACCATTTAGTCATTTTCGACGTGTCTCTTCCTTTAAGAGAAACGGGAGTTCATTTGCCGCTCTTGTCAGCAAAATCAGAAACAATAAAGCACACTCGGTTTTATTCTGTATTTCAAATGAAGGATACCACTGTGAGTATAACATCATCGAATTGCATTTTGTCACAATGTCATCAAAGAATTGGTTTTATTATTTCATTTCCGTTCCGCGGTGCGATTGCATTACCGTCTTGCAGTAATTGAAATTTTAATGAAATTTTTTCTGCTCTTTACTTTTTGAGATTTGAAACTTGAGCAAGGGCTCAAACGACATTCTCTCTATGTTAGATGTGGTTTGATAGATGTCCCATCAAAGCTATACTGACAATCAGTGCTACCTATACTACCTAATTGATGGCAGCACAGAGACGCCAGTTCACGCCTGTTTGCTACCATATATGACAATAGGATTAACCACATTTAATGCCCTTTTTAGTGTCACTGCCATTTGCCCTGTACCGAATGAATTCCGCAGACAAAACCATCTCGATAAACTCAAAAAGGTGTGCCACGTGCCATAGCAATAATAAGTCCCAAACCTAACACGAAACGCACCTGATTGCCTTTATCTAGCGCTCGATGAGGGTCATTCAAAACTGAGATTCAATTTACGACACTGAATACAGCTTACCCCGAGTACTTGTTAATACTTTTTGTGATAGATAGTTTACACCAACACATGTTATATCCCTAGCCAACTTAGGCCGTATTGTGAGTGATAAATTCATCATCGTGTGTTCCGATCCTGCTACCCTGCTTAAGGGTGTTGCACAGACAATTGCAGGGCATAGTAATCAGGGTATGTAACCAGGGCATTCCTCCATGGCTGATATTGGAATGACAGCAAGTTATCATGATATAGGCCATGATAATGAGAAGCGCCACTGAATTTTGGAAGCATCCGCCAGTCTAAGAATATGGATATTGTTCATGTTCATTTTATTACCTTACTGTGTGTGTGATTAACCGATTGTACATGATTGTGGGCAATGCGTATGCAGACGGGAGACTTTGCGATGGTCCCTATTGGTAAAGGACACGATCTGATTGATGCGAATAAGATGTTTGGATCAGTAAGAGTAGTATATAAAAGGGCGTTTCTGGGACACCTTGTCCCTGACACATTGTCCATAGAGGGCGCATTGAAGCAACTACAGTAGTGACCCTACCCCCCTCAAGGCGGGGGGCTACGCAAGAGAATAGCAGCGAGCGTCTTGGCTTTGATTCTCACTCATTGAAGTATATCCTTATGTCCATGCGCCAGTGTATCTATTCTATTCGCGTCGATCCACCTCTTAGAATCGAATAGGGATAAGGACACCTTGTTGATATGCATGCCATATATCGGATGCCTCTCACTGCCTAACATGTTCATGCTGTGCCTGAATTACTTTTTATCAAACAGTATTGCTCGTGTCTTAGCTGCTTTTTCACAACAGCCTTTTTTACAAATTTTGCTTTCCTAATTTCTCCCTGTTAGGCCGTATTCCTACCTACTTGAATGACACCTCCGCGCATCCGTCCTTCATTTTTCCAGAACTTTTTAATTTTAGTTGCTGTGCAGGGCGTGACCTTGCGGATAGTTGCTTGTATCAAAGTTGCTGTCATCGCGCATATCTTCATATCTTCATACACGTCCCCAACGAGCTTCCAGAGCCTTATGAAGCACAACCACGAGCCCCCACGGGCCCCAAGAAACACACCTCTACAAGCTTCCAGAACTTCCAGAAACACCACCTCGACCCTCTAAAAACACCCCAACGAGCCCCCAGAAGCACTCCATAGAAGCCTCCAGAGCCATGCCAATAGAAAACATCCATGCAACGAACAAAACCCAAATGCGGTTTTATGCCTATGCGATTTTTTAAGCTACCAAACACTATATCGGCATGGAGCGTCACATGTACCCACTGTGCCAGCAGCTATTCCATATAGAAGGCGTCCCCTCGCAGTTTCGAAATTGTAGGTGACGCCTTCGGAATGTTGGTTTCTATTAGTTTGTCTTGTTTGCGGGGGTGGACAAACTGCTTGTCGCTAATGCGGAACTTGTTCCAGATTTGCACAACTTTCTATGCGCCGACCGCTGCAAGAAGAATATATATATATACCCAGCTAGCCAGCCCCTCTGCTGGATCTTCATCGTCTTACGTGTTGTCCTCGTGTTCGTCTTCCAAGTCGTCGTCTTCGTATTCGGCACTCTGCATCGCAAACATCTCTTCAAATAGGTTTGCAGATTGCTCTGTGTGAGCTTCGAGACGTCCCATACATTCGGGTATATTTGGGTCCTGGAGGAAACTCCTAGGCGCGCCGTTAGAACCTCTGGCAGACTACTAGGTGTTGCCTTTGGGGTCTCCTGGGGCAAAATACTAGGTATAACTTTTGGAACATATTTCCATAATTTGTATAGGCGCGAGGATCCTATACTAAACCGCTTCTTTGCCTCGGCTGCTGGCATCTTCCATCGTAGTTCTCGAATTTCTTGGATCTGGTCTGCGGAAAGTTCATGTCCTTGTGGCATAGCTACATTCCATTTTTGCAGGCTAGTTCAAATAGGAAATGGTAATCCCATCCTAAGTCCAGGAATAGGCTAGCCAAGCATAGCATTCACCTAACATAGCCTAGCATCTATCTAGCATAATCAAGTGCATTCCCAGGTCTCCTGGGTTACCCGGGTTTCTGGGTTTCTCCCCTCAATTTTCTTCCGGAGGGATCAGTACGGCTCTTTGCCAAGGCAGCTGTGGGGAATCCCCTTGGGGGTGCGCTGGTGGCATTCGGGGCTGTATAGGCTTGCGAACCTCTTTCCACATATTTCACAGAAGAGGCCATTGGTGTTGAAAGGCTTTGTTTTCTGCTGGTGCTGTAGCAGCTTGCTCGGTCTGGCGAAGGTCCTATCGTACTTCATGGAGTCAATGGTTGCTTTAAACGTGTGTTTTTCAAGTGTGCACATTGAAGAACCGTTGGTGTTGCAGAGCCTGGAAACGCTTCCCTGGTTGATTTTGTTCTTTTGAAGCATTCTGTTAGGTGAAAAAAGCCAATGGAAGTGATTTGTTCTCGCCAACACGCCCCAATCTTTCACAACATGCAGAACGGTGGAGATGTTGCAAAGACAAAACCGATTGCAGAGAAACCAGCCATGCCTGGAGTAGTATATGTGGTGGTTGTTTGTCTTTTGGAAACAGCTGCCAAGCGCTTTGTGGGATGGGACAGAGGGCCTCTGTATGGTAGTAGGTTGTTCTCGTACAAGCACCTAGGCTCATATCTGTAAGTGTTGTCATTTGGTGGTAAGCTAGGATTCAATATATGTGGAGGGTGGTATATACTGTGCCCAATCTATAGTCTAACATGGAATCCGACCATTCTACTGGGGCCTGGAAGCACCCTTTGGCATGGTAGGCCTCGAAGACACTTGTTGGAGGCTTTGGGGTGTCTTCTTTGTTGGGTTTGTGGAAGCTCTGGAGGCTAGTAGGGAGTGTTTCTGGAGGATCGTTATGGTTTTTCTGGAAGCTCTGGAGGCTTGTAGGGTTTTGTTTCTGGAGGCTGGTGGGGGTGTTTCTGGAGGCTCGTGGGAGTGTTTCTGGAAGGTTGTGGGAGCTCGTGGAGTTGTTGGTGACCCTTGTTGGTTGTTTTGCGTGTGTGCTGGCAAGGTGTTTCTGTAAGTTCTAAGGGCTTGGTGGTATTTTGCTCCCTCCTAAGACAAGCCATTTTGGGGTAAAACTCGTTACAGAGGTGATCTGTCCCAGAAACGCCCTTTTATATACTACTGAAAGTTTCTTGACGACAGTCACATCAGTATGGCACAGTTAGATGTTAAAGATGCACATATATTGCAAAAGAGTAACGGACACCATGGATATAGTTTCTTGCACCAATTAAACTTTCTTATTTCGTAGAATCGATAACTTCTAATCACAACTTGATTAAGCCCTTGGTAAATCACGACCCCACCCCCCCATCCCAATGCAGTGTGGCAAAATTATCTTCAGTCACCTTTTTCGCACCTCTCTTCCAACACCACCCTTTTTTGTCGAGCAAGCGTGTGCAACTTATGAGGTACACTGTATGCATTATTGTGCCAGAATGTTCATCAACTGTGCAAGTTGCACACAGTAGCTGTTATGTTATGCTGATATTAACCGTGAAATATATCATGATATGGCGCCTGAATTGTCTTTGTTAATGTTAACTGACTATGCCAGATTAACTAGTGTTTCTTCGCAGGTTTTTATACACAACTACATTCAAGTCCGTTGTCACTTCATCACGCAAACCTGTCCGCACCTCGACAACACATATATTCTGCTTCGCGGCAGGAATCTTTGTTTTTTTTAGCACTGCAACAAGTAGTGTTTGTGTGATTGAATATCGATGTCAATATGGATAACTGCTTCAGTTGTATTGAAAACACGGTGACCTCAAAGTAATGCATATCTACTTTGTCAAGAACAGATATCAACAATGAATGAATCAGATGAAAAGCACATAACAGTAATCCGCTTTCGTCTGCGGGTATTTTCTCTAAGTTTCAGATACCGGGTCAGAACGCAACATATCAGGGAAGCATCGAGGCAAAACGCAACTAGTCTCGCACGCAACAAGTAAGAGACAAATGACATATTCCAAATCCCTTCCTTTGAAGAAATATTCGCTAATAACCATTCAGTGCTTGATTACTACACGCGCCATTTACTTTATGTAGTCTGGTTTACCATGAATAACTTTTCAAGGCTACGGTGTCAATCAATCAATTAAAAAAGTGGCATTTTTGGACTTGCTAAAGCGCAATAAAGACAAGAGTTTACATGATCATTTTGACATCAATAACTGATGTTACAGAAATCTTCAACTTGCTTCATTATCGATGACCGTTAAAAGGTCATTGGGTCCAAAAATGTATCTCCCCCATAATATCTTCGTCAATATTGGTTCGATTCGAAATGGTTTACATTTACAGGTAGCTAGGATATTGGCAATTTTTCATACGCTGCTTATCAGCGTGTAGTACGATTAGTTTTCATGATAGCAGCGGGATGAAAACTGTTCAAAGCAGTGGCACCGGCATGAAATTTGTGATCGCTTATACAATCGTTAATAGTTGTCCTATTTTCATACAATTCGCGTTGGTAACGTCATAAGAACGAATTTCACATTATCAGTTCCATATTGCCACATTGTATTTCGTTGTTTACGGGTCTGTTGCGCCAGGTCAAAGGGCGTTATTTATAGAACGATGAGCTAAGGTAGCTAAGTATGGAAAGCTGCGGCAATCCTAACATTTAATTGTTCACAACAATGCTTCTGAAATTACATTGACCTTACCTCAAGGTCACTGACAAAATAGCACTTCCGATGATGAAGTCTGCCATAAGAATAAGCTTCTATTTTTGCCATTCTTTTGTTCTATTTGGCATATGACGAATATTGGATTTTATTTGTTTGTGTGTCTTAAACAGGCTTTCTTTGTTTCCACCAGCTGAAAGCACTATTCGATTCAGTAAATTTGAAAATTAAGCATCGCACACATGTTCCAGAACGGCCTGCTTATGCTAATGTTGCTGATGTTTCATGCTTCAAAACATTCAAGCAATAAATGTTATACATGCTTTAATGTATTATTTCTTTTTGACAGAAACAAAAATGTAACTGATAGAGGAATCCAAACAAAAATCAAGTATTTCACAAATGATAATTTAATTTACTTATCAGAATGTCTACACTTGACAATACAATGTGTGTGGGTGTTAGAGGCAGGGGGAGGGCGATTATCATAGGGATTCTGTTATCAGCCTAGCCGACATGTGTTTCCGGTACGGAACGCATTAATGCTCCAGGAAATGATAAATAGGTAGTGATTGTCATCAAAGCAATTTATCCAGAGCCGGGCTTTGATTTTGCCAGTTCTCATGAAAAATTTTGTCATCATAGTGGTTTTAAAACTGATTTTGAATGTGATGATCGTATTGCAATTTGATTTTAGCTCGTCGCCAAGTTCCTCAATTGACAAAATGAATTCTTGTTTCAATAGGGGATAGCTGACAATGTTATGAGTTTGATGTACGACGAGCTGGATATGTGTCGAATCGAACTTGCTGATGCTGCATTTCCAGTTGGCACAAAGCTTTCAACTACACCTCACGTATAGAATGATAGGCTAACCACTGCAATAGTTTTTGTGTTATTCACATGCAAAGCCAGGCATGCATCACTGGCGTCCGACATTAATATCATTATTTGTGCATAAAGGACCGGCGATCTTCAATTGATCTGGTAATGCATGATTAATGCAGACGTGCGTTCAGTGATTGGCCATTTTAAATGTGGTGGCTAAGGATGAAGGAGGAACTAGCTGACCTTAACTACCTCATTGTGTCATGAGGCACATCATTAACTACTCGCCGGGTGGACATGCTCCATTTGGTTATTGAATCTTTATTTAGAAGGAAGTCATTGGACAATCGGAGGCCTAAAAGTCATTATGTGTAAGATAATTCGTTGAACATTCAAGTAAAACATTTTCGCTTACATATTTACAGATCGAGGAAGTCAGTTACTGCGCAAATAAACTTGGCAGATGGCAGAATACTAATGAGTGACTAACAAAGCTGGTTGCAAAAATGTCTGTAAACAAAGTTATATTTGGTTGAGAAGAGACATCAACAATTGTAATAAGCTCATATAAGTATCAGTACGAGGATGATGCGGTCTACCATACGCACATACTGCGAGAGGTCTGCAAGTGCGGTTCTTTATAGCGACGACACTTCGATCGGGGATGCAGATGCTTCAATGATTTGTGGAACATTTATGTTTATATACATGAATATACATGAATATATATATATATATATATACATATATATATATATATATATATATATATATATATATATATATATATATATATATATAAACGCATATATATGTATGTATGTATATATATATATAGGGTGGAGTTCGTTGATTGTTGGTTGTATCATGGGTTACTCACAGTGAGTCACCGGAAGCCATGCTGTGTCTGTTATACTCATAAGCATGAAGACACTGTAACATCATTTACATCATTCGAATACCCTGTGATTTCACTCGACAGAATCGACAGCGCCAATTATCGTCGTCATCTCAAACCTTTTACAAAACATAAAATTTTCAGTAGCATTCGTGACAACCACACAACATATATTTATAAAGAGATGCAGTGGTGATTCGCTCAACGTATTTTGCAATATGTGATCTAAATATTCGTCCATTAGCTCATAGATGTAATGACCAGATTTGTGCTTGGTGCTAGCTCAGCATGTTGCTGTTGGATCGTGCGGCCTGCCTTCCACGGCACCATCTGCAGCGTTTTGGCATGTAAACCCATGAGACTAAGGTTAACAACAAAGCAATGGTGTACTGCATGGCTACTGATTGATGTTATTGACAATTCCGTGCTTACATTGTAATGACTCCATGAGACAGCCACAGACGCAGATTTCCTGCAGGAATTCTTAGTGCATTCAATTCAATGTAGTGAATATTTCAAGCGCATCACAATATCCATTACCAAGAGAGTCTGGGTGTGGCCTTGGCCTCAGATGCTCGGCTTAAGTTAATTCCGCCCAGAATGGACATGAAGTCCCAGGGCACTATCATTTTATATAGAATGTCTTCGCCTCCAACTCAACACTGCATTACACTAGCGCTATTTTATCACGGACCCTTAGGTATTATTTAGCCAAATGCCTAATTGCTTATATTATATAAATTGCTGGTGCAACTATTTATCCACGCTTACCGATAGTATGACTCTGGCGCATTGTGTATATTCATTCTGTCATACCCACGGCAACCAATGGAAAGCACTGTTAGTCAAATAGTTCGCGAGTGATATCTCATAGAGTATTTATGCAAAACATCACACCAATTCTTGTTGGGTCTGTATTCATGGATCGACAGCTCAACACCGCACTTCATCACTATCATGATTACCTACAGTTAAGATATGTCCTGATACAGTTGCAATGGATTGTGTCATTTCTGGCATACGTTCAAGTGTGTCGCGTTTTTAACGAACGATGGGACATACTCCATGTGATGCACGTAATTTCTGAATATCAGTGTTTCAAAGACAATGGTCTGTATGATTCTTTCGACTTATCAACACCATTAAGGTATCAGCTATGTCGCTACATATCAGTGGATGCATCAAACTTTTTTAAAAAGTTAGGATCAATTACTGTCTGTTACACCCTAGTTTTTGCACGCTATCCAACATTATACAACTATTGTCCTGACCAACTCAAAAAACGTCTCACAATCACCATTGCATTGGGAAAATTTAAAATGTGTTAGTCAACGTTTCCGACAAAACGGATCACGCGTTTTTACGAACGATGGTCTATTTCCTGACATCTACTCCATGTGATGCACGACACGCAAGTGGTTAGAGCTGATATCCAAATGACCATGTATGTGGATATGGATTGTCGGGAAATATGTCGTTGGAATGTTTGATTGCTTGGTTACAAAACCATCTTGTAGAGGATAAAAAGTCTGTATGATTCGTTCGCATATGGACATCCGGTACTGTTCTACTGTGAGACAATGGTTAAGAGGAACGTAGTCTTGTTACATGAATGGTTAAGACATATTATGTAAGATATAGACCATAAGACAGATCAACAGATATGTGAAGTCAATGCTGTTAATTATAGACTTGCGACAGTTGAAATGCGTCGATAAACATTGCACATTCTTACGATAGGTCGCTTCATCCTTCCTCACACAAATAAACAAATTAGATGTAAGTTTGGTAACTAAAATTGCGAGGGAAAATTATAAAAAACGACAAACCCAATGCCATTCCGACAACTGGTTTAACTGTTTTGAAACGTTGTAAAGATGCATGTACAGAAAGACATCTGTTGTGACTATTTAATTTGAAATTGCCTTAGGATCCAATTATTGTGTAAGGCACTTCTTGAACTGGAAACCCTATGTTTGTATGAAACTGCAGGTAGGGAATTGGGTTATTTGTGTGGTCTGTAATAGTTTATATGTACACACAGTTACATATCCGGACATCAGGTCATATCGTTCCTCATCTCAAAAACCGTACAGTAGTGAGCTGGTATGCAATATTGGATTGTCGGGAAACTGTAGGGGTCGTTAAAGGCCTGTTTGATTGCTTGGTTACAAAACCATTGTGTAGATGGATAAAAACGTTGCAATAGACGCTCGTTCTGTTCTACTGTCGGTGAATGGTTAAGAGGAACGTATCTATGTCGCTCTCTCTAAGACCATAAGAAATCGACTCAACAGATAAGCATATTGGCTTTGTCGGGAAACTGTAAAATTAAAGCGTCTTAAGTTTTGTGCAAATGAAAACATTGTGTAGTAATGCAAAAACGTTTGCAATAAGACGCTCTTTCATGCGTATTTACTGTCGGTGAATGGTTAAACATGAACGTTTCTTTGTCGCTCTCAAGGTAATTCCATAAGAAATCAGTCATTGTTGCTCAATGCATGAATTTGTATGCAAGTAGGTAATTATAATCGTCCATTTGAAATGCGTACTTTGTATTTATTGCACTCACAAACACTGGTAGTTGTGTAGATGAAAGCTATGACAGACTCTTGAGCTTCCATCCTCATATGATATTTCGACAATTTTGTAAAAATCGTGCATTACTGTACCTCACTATGTACAAACTGCATCAGCAACTGTAATTCAGTGTGATTTTTGACAACTGTCTTGAGCTTCCATCCGCTTTAATTTTGTACGTGAAACCTATAGTACTTGTATCTGCATTTCCTGGTATAAGTTGCTACTGACTGCATAAGCAACACAATGCCATCAGCGTTTTCAAATCTTGACTATTTAATTTGAAATTGGCCTTTACCAGCCAAGTACACAACAGACACCGTAGGATAAGTAGGTACACCGTAGGATAAGTAGGTAGCCCGTGAGAAACAGATACACAACAACATATGGGTAGTCAGCGGTATGTAAATATCAAACAACTGACAAAAGATAGACAAATAGCATAGGACAAGCAAGTACCATAAGACAAGCGAGTAGCACACGACAATCAAGTAGGATATGACAAGCAGGTAGCATATGACAAGCAGGTAGCATATGAAAAGCAGGTAGCATATGACAAACAGGTAGCATATGCCGAGCAGGTGGCATATGACAAACAAGTTGCATATGACAAGCAGGTGGCATGCTACATGCAGTTAGCAAACGATAGGTAGGTTACCTGTAACAAGCGTAGATAGCACAGACGGGGCAGGTGGCTATTGTAGCTGGATGCTGTGATCAGAGCTAATCAGATCCATCAGGTCCAGTTGACATCCGAAATACTCAACGCATCCATTACGTTCCCATACCACCAGTGTCGCAGATAACATTCAAAATGAGGCCTACCTCTCGTCGACGCATATTGGATAGCTCCATCTATATAAAACCCGCCGCGCTATTAAGTACAACCCGTGGCGACTCGCCATAATTGATGTCCTCTCTATGACTGAAAATCTTATTTAATTTTGGATCATATCATTGACAGCGGGTCATAAAGTCACCAACAGTGGATATTGATAATCACCTGGCGTGACGAGCTGACCGGTCTATTAGAGCTGAATATAGGTGTGGCGAGGCGGATTAAACAAACATGATCAACTATCTAATCGCCTTGTATGAAGAAACATCTGAGGAAATTCCGCTTAAATATGAGGTCTTCTTCTCGTAGTTGGAATCAATTGTGCAAATGAGGGAAACCATTTGAAAGATCATTAACATACAGCGCAAACAAGAATGGGCAGAAACTCGAACCTTGGTGTAATGCTATTTTGTAGTGTCTTGTAAGTACACAGTATTTTAACAAAATACATTAGAAACTAACCCATATCCAGGACTTGAATGTCATATATAGAATGTCCACATTGTGAGATGCATTTGATTGCTCGGTGCGTGGAACCAAGAATACTGAGGGATGTCAGGTTCTCAGACTCCAACCCAGACTCGTCCAACACCACTGACATATCAAGGTTTCAAAGAACAAGTCCGATCAGAACATAAGTTTAGTTTTAAATCATGTGGTCTTAGTAGCAAACCGCTTGAATAGCACCCAGGTAAGTGAGAGTTGGTGGATGATTTTGTTCAGGTGATCATCAAGTTATGATAGATGATACAGCATAACATGGAATATTAATAAGTAGCGGCTGTGGACCATGCAGAATTAAGCTTCACTTTTACGACTAGAATGCAAACGTTTAATAATTATATTGCTCACACAAACCGATCTATCAATATACCACAAAAATATTAATCTCTGTACTATCGCTTTAATGATGGTGGTGCAATTTCCGACTCGGGCTGTACGTATGGCTGATGCCCTGATTTGAGATGGGCAGAGCGCAACAACCGGAAACAAACGCACTGCCGGCTTCACTGGCGACCGATCAAAGGCCACCACAGCATGGAACATGCCAAACATCAGAAACACTCCACGTAGGCGTTTATTTGGTGAGTGCAATGATGACATTAACTGGGGTTAGATAGACTTATGGTGTGGAGACAATTGGATATTTAGGTAGCTATTACATGGCATTAAGCGAACTGTTGATATATGCCTGATGGCACAATTAGGCATCAGAAGTTCCCTGCTACATCGAATGGAACCCCATGTAATCACTATGATAAGCTGTTATACTACATAACGCTTAAATGTGCCTGTTTACAGTCATCGCTTTGCCAATGACCACATGCTGATTCATCACTGGTTTGATATAGTCCTCCCAACTGCCGATAACCAACTAAGTTTACTCACAAAAATACGATCTTAAAGTTTACATGATCCTGGTGACGTCACTACTAACGTACTTTGCGGCCCTATTAATATATACTAGATATGGTACAGGTAGATGAAATCATTTTTCTCATCATGTGACGTTTGGTCTTCTTTCAACGTTATTTTTTGAATGGGAGATATGCCTAAATCATTGCAGCTGTTCCTTTTAAATGTCGGATAATCAATAATTGATTTTAGGCCCGTTGCACACCGCTTAGAAAATTTATTCACAAGGCTAGCTGTTTGTCTTTGATAATTCGTGATTTGTAATTCTTAATTCCTTTTACTGCTTGCAATCAGTTGGTCGTAGAAAAATAACTAAATCCTAATGATATATCCCCGAGCGATCAAACTTCCCAGATCTCTCTAAACTACTCGATGGTGAGAAACCGCAGCATGTAGTGCGAGTTGGTTGGCTGAATGTCGGGGTGGAGGTGGTGGGAGGAGGGGCAGAGAATGGCATCATTAACATATCGTGCAAGATCAGTGCCAACAAAGTTTTATTCATGATATGACAGACAAAGTGAACATCTTGGTGTTCATCCAAGCTATGCAGTCAATCATCGACATTGTACTGTTGCATAAAGCTTCTGCTGATATGTTTATAATCGGATTTTTAAAAGTAGACCAAGATGCAGCACTTCAACTGTGCTTTTGTGTTTATAATTCTAGGGTCAATTATTACGATAGTCCTTTTTTATTTATTTACTTATAGTGGTTGTTTGTGGAGTGAATCCTCAAATGAGGAACATTGAATGCTGAATCGGTTAGATCAGTTTTGATGTTGTCGATGATGTTTGCACGGTATTTGCGATGCCATTGTGATATTGTTCTTTGCTGCAAGCTATGACGTAGCTAGCCGACCCTCTCTATACACTTATTGTCAATCTATATATCAGCAGTAAACCATAGCATTGCATAACAACTGCCATGTCTCATGTCTAATGCCGCATAAAAAATATTTACAAACACACAGGGATTCTGTTGTCAGCCTAGCTGTTTCGGGATAAAACAATTTTGATGGCGATAGTGTTCAGTGCATACCATTAGCATCAATGCATGCCCTTGACCGGTGTAAGCTAATTAGGCTCATTGTAAGCATACATTATCAGCTCAATGTAACCGGAGAAGAATAACATGGCCTTCAATTTGAAAGTTCATTACCTTAACGCTACTTTTTTATTTGCAGTTGAAAACTGTTAAAGAAACTGTGGATGTTTTGACAATACTAGTGTTTCGTTAACCTATATTTTATTGCATTGTTTTGGCAGCTGGTACATTAACTGGTACAGGTATAATTACTTTGATGAAATATTAAAGACATTGTACTCAGTGATGGAGCCAGCACAATGTGCTTGTGCATGCTTGTTTGATGTTAGACACAAGATCTAATGCTTTGTTGGGCCTCATCACTTCACTAGGATCAATATTATAACTGTTATACACCATGCCAACAACGGTCGTATCATCCAAGGTTTGTGGTTCATGGTGTGACGCTCCAATGGTGATAGGTATGGTTGATGTATTCCTCTGGTCAATGTCAAATAATGCACAATCGGCGCCATATGCTGCTGTCAGTCTGCTTTAATGGCGTACTATCCTGCAGTCGGCGATGTGAATGCGAAGAATATTAACGAATCATCATCATTGATGTCAATGCCATCGTAAGCAGGTGTGCGCGGTGGTTGGTTTCATGCTCAATGAAAGACGATACGTAAGAAGCTGTTATCAAAGACTTGCCCTTCCTGTCGGATGTTTTTGTACCACTGTCATTGGTCGTCTGAAGTCAATGGCGAAAATGATAGCGCACCTTTTTAACAACCCACCCATCGGGCGATGCTACAAGCTACGAAAAGTCTGAAAGCCCCGCAAGACATTTCATATCTCCATTTTTCAGAATGTGCGCTGGTAATATTATACAGCATCTAAATGACTCACAGACAACACAGGGTAATGCCCTCATACATGTTAGGCAGTCATTTGCGTCTCACTCAGCATGCTCCTCAAAAACCAGCTCAGATGCACAATCTATTACTCATAGATAGTCACAGAATGGTGCGAAAGGCTAACTTATTCTTTTTCAACACTGAATGATAACAATGTATCATTGAAAGTCATCATATCGCAGCATGTCGAGTAGTGAACGAGGTTAGCTTTTTCACATTTTAAAAGCATTCCTTCTTCTGGTTCAATTAAACATTCTAATATGCCTTTATTTCTATATTATGTCGCAAGCAAACTCGTGAGCATATGTATATATCAGGTCAACTAGTCGAGTTCTAAATGAATGACGCAAGCGATGAGGATATTTACCTAAATATATAGGGTACATCTTCGCTTTGTTCCTACCTTACAATCGATCCTTTCGGGCATATTTTACAGTAGCAGCTTTCGCCAGTTTCTGACGGTCGTTGCACTGTTACTGATGGTAGCACGTTTCACACATTAATGTCGCCTCGTGGATGTCTATTCCAATACAACCGCTGGCAGGTCAGAAATGGTGACCAACTTTGGTCAATTTGTATTCACCCAAGCACCATGTTGCCACAAGCCCTACCACCTTGTGTTCGTACAAATGCTTTATGTTTGTTGGCTCCGACTATTCGTGGTATCCTTGAGGTACCCACATACACTAACGTTGGTGGGCCTCGCGATATCCGCTACAACACTAACATATGTTTAACAATACTCCATACGGTTTTGTATGGTAGCAGTTAACAACAACTATCGATATAATTTTAACCATGGAGTACAACTGCTCAAGCTCAGTAACACCGCCAGCTGTCAATAAGTAAATTGTACACACAACCGAAAACCACAAACAACGAACTGCCTAATCTGCCTCTGTAAATACGTTTCTAGCACCAGTCGGCATGATAGCTGGTAGTGTTTTAGGTGCAGTTATGCAGTGGTAGGACAAATGTGCGCCAAACTCCCTGCGAATTCGAGATATTACCACAGACGTCATATTGGTGAATATCTTTATCATTTAAGATCCATAACAAAATCCCAATGAATGTCTTATAAAGCTACAACCATGAACACATGTGCGAAGTTATCACTAATGTATTATTCAATATTAGCGAATATGTAATGAACATGCAGGGTGCTGAACGTAAAACTACGGTTGTATATTATAGTTCCACGAAGTCAGGATTATCCTTGTGCGTCAAAAATGTCAGTATTACCTCATTGATGCTCACAGGGGATCGATTTTTTACGCATTGTACTCACATTGTATTTCTAAACATATATTTTTGATTCTTCATTTGCATATGCGATGCCTGTTTCAAATTAAGCGAGATGTATTTATGTCATTGTTTTGTTGTTTTGTCTATATTTTGTAATAATTGAATTTGTATTAAGATTTTGTACGTATTTATCAAATCAATGTCATCCATATATCTCATATATCTCCCTCATTCATTACATATCTAAGAAGATAAACGCTTTATGTACTAGAGTCCGCCATCATTGACACCGACAATGACATTGCAGACTATCTTCAAAAAATACTGTCAAAGTTGCTTTTCCGGAAACTAATCTTTGAAAGGGAGTAGATTATTGATTATGTCTACTTCTTATCAATCAGGCTAAAGAGAAGGTGAAGGGAGAGAGAGATAGAGATGACCACATGCTGATAGAGTTATCTCTGCTACACTGCCCCCCCCCCCACCCCCCCCCCCTCACACACACATACATACGCACACACATAATACCAAGGGGGTTGGTGAGCAATTTATCTTCAAATGAACACCAGTGGTTGAGTTTATTCATATATTTAGTTTTTAAGGGTTTTTTTGTATGAACGAACGCCTAATGCCAAGAGATCTTGGCAAAGAACAACTATGCGACCATTAAATGAGAAATTGATATTGTCATCCTATTAACACAGTCATGGGCTGTGGTTAAGCGAAAATGGTTGCCGTACATTTCATTACATGGCTTCATTAATTGAATGCATTTCTTCTCATTTCATTTATTACATCTTAAAACATCAAGCAAATGAAACTTGGTCGAATATGAAAAAAGCAACAGGGGACTAGTGATGAGGATTGAATGGCTAGAACGCATCGTAGATCTACCGATGCTCCAACATCTTGTATCATGAAATTGCCTCCCCGTGGTTGCGTTTTTAATTTGGTAATGATGATAACAGGAAGGGAAAAAATAGGACAGCTCCGTGGATGCATCGCGGAAATGAACAGCTGTAACGATGAAGCATTAAAATTGCTCTGGTGAATAGCGTCCTAGATACTCGCTTGTCCCCATAGCACGTTCTAGATACTCGCCTGTCCCCTCAGAGCATTCACGATATTTGCATGTCTCTATAGAATGTTCTAGATACTCGCCTGTCCCCAAACCACGTTCTTGATAATCTCCTGTCCCCACAGCACGTTCTAGATACTCTCCTGTCCCCACAACACGTTCTAGATACTCGCCTGTCCCCATAACACGTTCTAGATACTCGCCTGTCCCCACAGCACGTTCTAGATACTCGCCTGTCCCCACAGCACGTTCTAGATACTCTCCTGTTCCCACAGCACGTTCTAGATACTAGCCTGTACCCACAGCACGTTCTTGATAATCTCATGCCCCCAAGCACGTTCTAGATACTCGCCTGTCCCCAAAGCACGTTCTAGATACTCGCCTGTCCCCATAGCACGTTCTAGATACTCGCCTGTCCTCCCAACACGTTCTAGATACTCTCCTGTCCCCATAATACGTTCTAGATACTTGCCTGTCCCCACAGCACGTTCTAGGTACTTGCCTGTCCCCACAGCACGTTCTAGATACTCGCCTGTCCCCATAGCACGTTATAGATACTCGCCTGTCCCCATAGCATGTTCTAGATACTCGCCTGTCCCCACTACACGTTCTAGATACTCTCCTGTCCCCACTTTGTGTGACGCAGTCTGTCACGTTATACGCTGAACATTCAAACACAACACATACCACCCCTGGCTGTTACATGCATTAATAGGTGAGTGATCAGATCAGAGGAAAATGTGATAAGAGTTAGTGCATGATAACCAACGCTTGTTTCAAGTTCGTGAAATGTTCCGATTTTACACCAACGGATGATACTGTACATTCGTGCGTTTGTCTTATTGTTTCGTATCGAAAAGTAAAAAGATATTGTTCTGCAAATGCAACTATCATAAATCAGATAGAGGACGCGTCAGGCTAACACGGACTCCACCTGTTGCACGATGGTCTCTGCAATACACATATTTGCCTTGCCTTTTACAGTTGTATTACTGCGGCAACCCAGAAGTATTCAATATCAGCCATGATACGGGCACCTCTGTCAGTCGCACGTGCCATGCAAACCATAAACCTCACTATTTACAACACTCTCCCGTTGAGCAATTAATGGCTAGCGAGCGATCAATAAATACGTGGTAGACATTTTAGACACCAGCACACGTGTTCTCATGCCAAACGGATTAACGGTGCCTTTGGCGGTAGTACATTGGTAGTGCCAGGTGGTTGCTGCGTTAAATTCCACGACGGCAAAAATCCTTTGGAGAATTAATTCCTTCTACTATCTACAATATATCACTGTATTTAATGAGCTCCACGGCTGTATCGTAGGTTATATCAAGTTACCACAATGCTGCTCTGTTGTGAAATCTTCTCGGTTAGATAGTTGGCCGTCACTTTAGTATAGTCCAGTGGTCTGCTACAGTACGCTTAGCTGAAATGATATCGTATCTGTACTATTGTGGTTTTACCGGGGCTTGCGATATCGCATTTGTGCTAGTGTTGTTTTACCGGGGCTTGCCATATCGCATTTGTAATTGTGTTGATTTACTGGAGCTTGCCATATCGCATTCGTAATAGTACTGTTTTACCGGAGCTTGACGTTGAATATATTAATGTAGCAGCTCCAAATATTACACCCAATTTAAACATGCAGTTACTCATCTAGGATTTACAAATTAGAGCGATTAATCAGCTTAATCTCACCGCTACTAGAACACGCGAGCCGTAGGTTCAGCCGCTCAACCAACAGTTCCTTTGTAATTCTCTAGCGCATGATAATGAGACAAGCCGTGAGTGGGTTGTATTGAGTTGATCACTTCAATGAAGTCAACTTTAACTTCCACCTTCACGGCACAGTCTTATGATCCGTATGTAATGCGTGATCGGCTTGTATGATAAAGCTACCTGTGCTCAGATCGAAATGTCAACGTTCTACTGACCAGCTCATCTCACAGGAAAATCTGTGTTCAGCAAATATATATGTATTGCATCTTGATGTGGATGGACTGGGTGGTGGGAGGCTGGCATGCTGACCATGTGGTCGTATTGCATCGTGATGAGGATGGAGTGGGTGGTGGGAGGCTGGCATGCTGACCATGTGGTCGTATTGCATCGTGATGAGGATGGAGTGGATGGTGGGAGGCTGGCATGCTGACCATGGGTATTGTCGTGATTGGAGTGGATGGTGGGATGGCATGTGACCATGTGGTCGTATTGCATCGTGATGAGGATGGAGTGGATGGGAGGCTGGCTGGCATGCTGACATCGTGATGTGGAGTGGATGGTGGGAGGCTGGCATGCTGACCATCGTATTCCGCCACATATATAGAAGATTGATGGTATTCAGGGACAATCTAGCTGTAATATAATGCCACTCACAGGATGGGGCATACGTTGTCTCTGCGTGGACACCTGAGTATGAATAATTCGAAGGTCTCTTTCGAGTTATATAAAGAAATGATAATATTTGAGAATCATTGGTTATTTCTACTTGCTAAGAAGCCATTTTTTGACCAATGGCTCAACACACACTCTGAAAGCACCAATGAGATAATGAGGATCTTCAAATGACGCATGACAAATACAATTCCAACAACTGTTTATACTGCGAATGCTGTAAACTGTCATTTGTCTGTAAAATGTAAAATATAGCATTTATTTGACTTCTGCAATATGTCCAATTAGTTACACAAACATGAAATATATGTCCATAATGTCATCATATAAATCAGGTTCTGGTTGCAAGTGAAAAATGTCTGCACCCAAGGCTCGACGTTCATGGGATATATCAGAATTAAATATGAGTAATCAATAATCACCACACAGATAATAGAGAAACGTCATCAAATGCAAGATGCTAGCTTTTCTCAGTAGGTGTTGTTCATGATTGTGTATCACAAATAATGTAGCATTAATTGCACGATCATTGTAAACTGTTGCTATTATAAACGAGTTTTGCCTATGCTACCGCAATATTTACAAAAGCAATTGACATCGATATCGCCAAAAGAAATATACACACATTTCTCACAACTGAAAGCTTGGTCGCAATAACGTTCACATTCAATATTTTTACCGCTTGTTGGTAATAAATGTAGGTCTCTCGGCTTGGTCGGTGAACGTTTGCTTTAAAATGAAAGTTGATGGTATAACGTGCATGTAAATCATTGCAATCCAATGAAATGTTCAACCCCAGTCGAAAGTATCAACTTTTCAAATGGGCCATTACCGATCATTATCATCATCATCATCATCATCATCATCATCATCATCATCATCATCATCATCATCATCCATGTCTTCATGCAGTAACGTACGACAGACATTAAGCAAACGACAGGCAGGTAGCATATGACAAACAAACAGCATGCAGCATGTGGGTATCATACGACGGCAAGGGATGTTATACCAGATTTATATTGGCGAAGCCCATCACGTCAATGAAATCCAGTTGATAAAGGGAGTACTTTACGCATTACCTGTCCACATAACCACGAGTGGTGTAAAACTTTGTATCAATTATAGGACTTTTCGTCGACGCAAAATTGATAGCTTAATCTACATAAACCCGCAAGCTCATCGTACTAAACCTTGCAGGTCATCGCTATTCGATCGTCCTCCTCGATCGTGCTAGCTGGTTCCCGTGGTGAACTGCGTCGCCCTTCTGCCAACAGGTTCCGGCGTCAGTTTTGCACTAGCTTGCTACTCACAGGAAGAAGACCATATACGCGTAGGTAGCATATCATTGCATCCATCAATGTCTTACCTCGGCGTTAAGTATGTTCTTCTTCTTATGGGGAGAGGTGTGGGGGGTGGGGGCAGGGCTACAGAATAGACGCCAAGCATGTTGTCTTGAACGGAGCTAGTAACTGGATCAAAGGACCAGTCTTTCATCAGCGCAACTTTCTCTTTGGTTATATTTGTTTTGTTATATAGACGGTTAGCTTCTAATATTTCATGAAGATTTCTAAATCGCGATCATTGTTGAATTCTACTTCAGTTATGTTGAAAGTATCTTTTTGATTTATGGCTTTGTAAACACTGTGCTACTTTATCTTGACGTTTATTGCCAAAGACATCACACACACACACGTTTTCCCTGAGTTGTTGAATGCATCTGTTCTTCCCAAAACAGAAATAGTCGAGCGATTTAAGAAAGAACTGCAAGTAAATCTTGATCAGTCCAGTATTGAGACAACGGTAATGAAAGCATGAAATGCCTTTTAGTGTGATGTAGTCTGTGCTTGATAACGAAAAGTACGTTTCCTTGGCGTAGCGGTGATCTGCATCGCCTTTCGACTCTCATGTTACGGGTTCGATCCCAAGAGGTGAAAACCTTATTCCCTGTGACTCGGATGATCACGTTGTTTGGCGGTCCCATCTCTGACAGAGGGTCACCTGATGCGGTAGCTCAATAGTATTGAGCTGGACCTCCGTCCTAGCGGCGAGGGTTTTGCAGCCCGATCATAGTAACTGGTTTGTGCCACGTGTGCACTGGCACTTAAGGAGAGCTGCCCAAACATCACAATTATCCTCACCCATCACCGTCGCGATATCACCTCGTGACGTACATCCCAATATTACCATTACTATTACCGATTTGATATCCCGAAAATGAAATTCTGCATAACTTATTGCAACAAATGATACTGTGTATTAGCTCGTTAAACGTTAGGTTGCTTAAGCTGCGCAAAATGCCTTTCTTTTGTCAATTAAACCATTATAAATCACTAACTCAGATGAAGGGCACGCCGTATTCGAGTAAAAAACACAGAGACACAGAAATGAATTCTTTTTACTATTTACAACGAGTCACTGTATTTAATCATGCAAGACCTCCATCAGTCTCTGACTCGACTGGTCACAACGTATTACAGTCAAAAACACGTGTGTATTTAAATACATGGCGCCCCTTATATACGAACCCACGTGCGCTTACGACAGAAAGTGGAAAGAAAACATTGGATGATGTAATATATTTATAATGCACCGTCATTGCAATATCAAATTACACGTAGGCGAAAGACACTTTCGAGACACAGAATAAATTCCATTTACTATCTCCAACGAGTCACTGCATTTAAAGAGACTGTTCAGCCCCATATAAGGAAAGTGGTTGCCTAGCAAGCTGCTTGGTAACAGCACCTTGGAAACCAAAAATGTTACATTTTCAGACTTTCACTCGCTACGCGGCGCTGCGGTCTTTGAAAGTAGATCCTAACTCCCGCTGTCTGCAGTTTTGTTGCTGTTGTGAGAAATTACGCTTGCGAGCTTGTCGCCGCCATCAGTTCCATTTTTGTGCACTTGAATTCCACTGGCTAGTCTCTCCAATATCACCGCAACGGGTAAATGCGTTGTCGAAGTGGAACCGCTTGGGGTCTCTGGTCTCTCGTAATCTGCAGCATCCTCCGCAGACTGTATGGGCAATTGTTCACTAACTTGACTAAGTTCCTCCCGAATACAATATGCAACGCTCGACATTTCGAACGCCGGGTTAGGTGATGACGAATACAGTGTGCTTAATTCCATTGTATAATAAAAGGTACGGTATGGTGGGACAAAAGTTACTATTTATCGTGTTGGTGTTGCCCACAACTGTGATTTGAAGAAAACTACATTTTGAAACTTGAGCGGAAATATACACATCCGTAGCGAGGTTGTGATAAGGCGCGCGTAGTGATTTACAGCCGAGGGAGGTATCGTTTTCGATGGACTGACACAGCTAAATAAAATAGCCTTCTACTGTACATCTTTTGGATTTACAGTCAAACAAATATGTTTAAACATTACAAGCATAATTTTGGATGAAGTAAAATTTGAAGCACCAAATAAACGACTGCATAATTTCGTAACGCATCGAGCGTAATGTATTTACCAAATGATCTCTGATTGCCTTATATGAGGCTGAACAGCCTCTTTAACGAAAGATCTTGTTATAATAAGATACCCGACTCGGACGTTTCCGTTGTGAAACTCGCGACCAGCGCGCCACCTGGTTTCGTGGAATCTAAAATGTAAACAAAAGCGCGTGGCTCAATGCTAAAAGATCGATCGGCGATGGTATGTATTCAAAAATACTGCTGTATTTCTAAAATGTAAAGACTTTTTGATAGAGCCAATACAAAAAAAAGCCAATTACTATTGACATCTTTTAATCGATTTATTCACTACAATATTTTTATGTACGTTTGCATATATCGGTGTCTACCCTAGAACTAGCACTACAAGACGTCTGAGTAGACGTATATATTCATAGTACCTTTCGACCGGAGCTACCCTAGGCCTAGCTTCGATCGGACGGTGATATACATATATACTCAGACGTATATATAAACCACAAATAAAATGATTTACGTTACAAGATTGACAACAAGCACACTAAAACTACAGCGAACCCTACAATTAATTAAATCAGAGCGCAATTCATCCATACAAACATTGAATAGATAGGTTGACAATATGCCTCCCTGTCTTATGCCATTAGACACACCAAATCAGCCAGACATAGTTCTGGCCCATCTAACACACACATCTGATTGGAGAACCATGCAACCAAAAATTCTTACAATATATCCAGGGACACCTTTGTTCAACAAGCTCCCCCCACCGCCACAATCTAAGGTGCAGTAGTGTTATATACTGGTATGGAATTATGATGGTATAGTCCTTGTACATCTTTCATGCTAGAACATTCACTTCCTGGTTGGAAAGGACTTCGTCAATTCAAATAGTTGATTGCAGCGCAGAAATGCCCATTTGTGTTTGACTTCCAGACAGATATATTCGCAATTCGTAACGCAGTTGGTTGGTTGGTCACGGAATTTGTCGGGCGAATTGCCGAGTCGGATATCTTATTATAACAAGATCTTTGATTTAACCATGTAAAACCCCCATCAGTCTCGAAGGTTATAGCGAGTCTGCCAATACGGTATAGTACGTAAGTCTTCAACGTTTAACTGACGAATGTGTATACAATGCATAAATTGCTGAAACAAATTTAGTGATATCGCATTTAATAGAGTGTGGACTTAGGTGGTAGCTTCGCGGAACCATTGAGACGTACCACTAAGGCAATGGCGGCTAGGGGAGCAGTAATCATCCGTTAACCATGATCTCAAAGGACACGTGAACTTTGTCAGATTGTGGCCTTGATGACACTTCCGTTGAATGAAATCAATATGGCATCTTCAAATATTAGATCTTACTAAATATGTAGCGTATCAGGCCACATCTCCATTTAACTTCTTAGTGCATGATAATGAGACAAGCCGTGAGTGGGTTGCATTGAGTTCAACATTTAAGTGAGGTCAACTTCATCTTGCACCTTCACACCACAGCCTAATAGTCCGTATTTGTCATGAGCGCTCGTGTTTGATAATAATGAGTGAATATGGAAGTGTATTACTGACCAGCTCATCTCACTGGCCAACTAGTGCTCTGACAGCTCGTAATTCTTGATTACCTGGTAGTAGACTGTAGCCGATGTGGACAAAATAAATAACACGCTGATTGACTTATTGCACCCATATCTTATCTAGAAGATCGACGGCATTAAGGGAACGAAAAGCTTTATTTTATAATGTCACTTTCATGATGGTATCTAGAATTATCTATATGAAGTCGAATCAAGCTTTAAGAATGATTGGGTCCTGGTTACCATATACAGTGTGATTACAGATTTCTGGTAAATTACAACCCAGCGGCAAAATGAACGGATTTCGATATTCTGAGGCATGTTTGGAGTTTTATAACGAAACGTTAATATTTAGGAACGCATTTTTTTAATTCAACTTGTCCAAAAGTCATGCTTTGACCAGTGGCTCCATTTCCACATTGCATTGATGGGCTAGTAAAAGACGTTCAGATGACGAAATACAAATGGAATTCCACCAAATCCAGATATTGGGAAAGATAGAAAATGTTTTAAGGATTTATGCCATAAAAATATTTCTAAGCGCATAATTTAGTCTCCAAGAATGCATAAATTATAAATATGGCCATAGTATGGTCTTGTGAAGTTGGTTTGTGACTTACACATACAAGGGGAAAACATGTGCTTCCGAGGCTTGACTTTCATAGGATCTTTCCGACATAACGAGGAGTGATAAATATCTCGCATCACATATGATGAAGGAACTTCATCAAGGGTAAGAAGTTATCTTTTTTCAAGAGGCCCTGCCAATTTGATGCTTATATAGCCGCACAATCCATTCAAGCAGTTGCCAATTATATCGAAGTCAATGTAGACACGTTTCTCTGAATCAAAATCTTTTGTGCAATAACGTCAACATTATATTTTTGTTTCGTTTATTTGTATTGAGTTTGTTCTCTCTCTCTCTGTTTCGTTTGTTTGTATTGAGTTTGCTCTCTCTCTTTGTTCCGAATGTTTGTATTGAGTTTGCTCTCTCTCTTTGTTCGTTTGTTTGTATTGAGTTTGTATTATCTCTTTGCTTTGAGATGGTATTTGATGGCAAAAGGCGCATGTAAGGTATTGTGTGCATAGGGATAGAGTTTCATGGCTCTTTGTCCAGTCGAAACTATGAAGTTTGAATGAGCCGTCAAAGGTCGGGTGACACTACCAGCTGACATTTAGTTGTATAGACTGCAAGCAAATGGCATTCGACAGACAGTAATAACACGACAGGCAGGTAGCAGAAAGCATATGACATTAAGGTAGCATATGGCAGACAGGTAACATACAATGGACAGGTTCCAAATGGAAGCAAATTGCGTTCGGAATGCAGGTAGCCTACGACAAACATAAAACATATGGCAGCACAGGTAGCATATGACAGGCAGATAGCATACGACAGATATAGTGTGTGATTTCTGTTGTGTGTGATTTCTTTAAACGAGGCCCATCGAGTCCAAATATATAGTTGACATCAACACTGTCTTCCATGTTCCCATATGACGAGCAGTATGCTGATTGATTTTTAGGCTTCGTTTTCATCGAAATTGGATATCTCCATCCAACTCAATCCGCCACGCTATGAAGGCTCGTCGTAATTGATATTATCTCCATCTCCAACTCCATCATCTTCCTCGTTGGCTTAGATTATCAATGACAGCGGGTCATAAGGTCAACAGAAGCCGGATAATGATGTTAATCTGAAGTGAAGAGCTGACAGGACTATGAGAGCTTAGTGTAGGTGTGGCGTTGGGGTTAACAGCGCCCAATGAACTGTATTTCTGTTGGAATATAATGAAGTTGCCTCATTGATTTTATACAACGGAAGTTGGAGACATAAATAATTACAGGAATCTCTTTACCGTGATTGTTCCCAATTAGCAACGACGTCAGTTTATGCTACCGCTGTATCGCACTAATGAACAGCTGCTCAAAACACTATTGTCAGAGGGACACTGGTTATACAGATTCAAGCCAAATGAAATAAGGGCAACGTGCGCTTGAATTGATGAGGAAGAACCAACTGATCTGTCAACGTTATTATTTCTGATCTCTCTTCAAGCTGGAAGTAGTCGTCAACAGAGGGATATAAGCCACACCGATCAGAATAACAATCTAGTGCTGATTGCATTGCCATTGATATCAACACTCGATATCGATTCCCTTCATATCACGATATGCATGAATGACCTCACCTTCGCCCTCATTGATCCGACATCATCCCATCACAGCTTCAGGGAAAATGCATTTTATGAATGCGAAATATATCCTTTATATTGGCAAAATGCATTATCGTACGGCAAAATTGATGGAATAAAGCTAAAATGTCGCTAATCTAGTTAAATAAGGTATACATATTAGCCACCACCAATGGCTGCTAATTATTCATGGTTTGTTTATTTTTAACGATACGCCCGCTCACTTAATCGCGTCAGCCGCGCGATGTGACGAGTGTTGTGTCTGCACAATATCGGGCATAGGATACCACTGTTGACGTTGCTTCCTGATTAAAATCATTCTATAATGCCTTAGTGCCTGTGTGATATGACAGACAGGACACACATGGCAGAAATGTATGATTAAGCTTACATTACATAGCTTATCACTCCACACAGCCACCCTTAAACATGGCATTACGTCTGGGTAAATATTTTTCTCTCGAGGCGGAATATTTTATGTCTGATTCAAGACAACAAGAATCTACTTACCGCTTTCGTATGACCATTAATATTGCTCCAATAAAACACCGAATTTATTCCTCACTGAACCGTTTGATAGCAATAGTTAAAAAATTTCGATCAGGGTAGAGCATCATAACGACATGAAGGTCAACATAACATTTAAGGTTAGAAACTGCAGGTTAGGTGGCACATCCAAGGCCAATGAAGGAGATTGTTGTAATATTGGATTACTGCAATGCGTAAATGGCCTACAACACATGTTGCTGATTCTGGATTAAGAGAATTTTAGTCTCAGTGGTAATCTTTTCAACATTGCAAAGCGCATCACATACATCGGGATAGTAAGCATCCATTAAAATGCACGCATAAGGAGACATGAGTGAATCCATCTTGGAGACTGTATAGCAATTATTCACGCATAAGTAAGATAAAACCAATTAATTCATATTGCTAACAACATCAAACAAATTTACGTTTGTCCATGAGCCTGAATCCTCTTTGCGAACAAATCCGTTGTCAAGCACGCTCACGTGAATCTTCACCAGGATACACACTACCAGTGCCCTCTACATTCTTATCACGAAGCAATACATAACGGGTTGTCAAAGCACTGCGAGATAGGATAGTATTACTATTGACAGATTCATCTGCACACAGTAAGCCTTTCTATCCAGCTAGACACTCACTATAAATAAGGACCATTAGGCTGAGAGGTAAAGGTGTAAAATCGTAGTTGACCTCATGACCCAGTATCATGATAATCATGAACGCAACACATTCAACTCACTGCTTGTCTATATATCATGCGCCAAGGGGGAGCAAGTGCAATATTGGGATGCTGCAAATTACGTTATAGTGTGTGCGACGGTATGTACAATAGATATCTGGTAATCATGCAGATTATACGACAAAGAAGACACATATTAGACATTTGGGAGCTGATGTTTGAATCCACATAGGTAATTGAGGACAGGGCGATTTGGAAGTCAATCAGACCACTGATGGTCATACTAAGGCAGGTGCGATGACAACGCAGGTCATAACCTTTGGTCATACGCTCCATTCATTTGAATATGTGTTCATCCGTCATTATTTGACATTTGTCAGCATGTGTCATGCTCAACGCGTCGTACTATTCCCATATCAGGTTTTTCCATGTTGCTGTGTAATATGGATCCCAAACTCAAAGAGTGAAGTGTATTCCGTGTATTTGCAGCTGTTTGTTTACACTAGGATATTTCCTTCTTAGGTCTCACTGATAAATACTTAATCTGTTTATCTTCATGCCTTCGTTTGTATGTTTATTATTGTAATTATTGCTAATCTGAAATGAATTAAGCCTGTAGAGAAAATAAACTCTGAATACTTAATTGATTGCACGAGTTTATTGAAGTCAATGTAAATGCACAACAAACACTGGTAATCATTAATCAAAAGACCATCTGATGTGCACAAGTAAATTAAAGAATCACAAATTTAGTAGTATGGGTACAATGAAAAGTTCATAGAACTTGAGGGCCCAATTCACAATATCCTCCCAGAAACCGGATGTCAAAGATTATTCTGCCCACTGCTATACAGGGAGCTGTTTGTGTGTATAACACAAAGTCACACGACTTGCAGTCAGTGACACCCAGATGGGCCGGGTCCACAACACATATATCTCAAAGGGCATTTCTCGCAAACACTACAAGCTGGGATTTCCCTTTCTTTCAGCTGGGGTAACTTCCAGTTGGAAGACTAGAGATTAATATAGTTAACAGCATTTTGGATCACTGCGCGCTTTAGAAAAGCTCACAATGTGGTCATCATCTACGACGCGTTCAGATGAACTCGAGAACAATTAAAAATACACGACTTGACAACAGCGCGCGCTCCAACGCACGTATCCATAATTTCTATCAGTGTAGCATTCATATACTTACATGATACTTCCCGGGGAACCATCATTCTTGAAACAGATGAGTTTTTAAGCCCTGCATAAAACCAAAAGCAACAAAATGTGAACCGAAACAATATTCACTGGATCCGAGGAACATCAATACCTGTCGTCATTGATCTTGGATCATTCCTCCGGTCGATGATATACATACATAAAACCGACCTCATTAAACATTGATTGACTGACTAGAGGCCTCTCCAAGGAAGCAGATAGGGCTTTCTCGTACAGTAGCTATCTGCAATTTCTTTCATCGGTGCAGGAAGTCATTCTTCATAGTTAAATCTGCACTGTACTGTACCATACACAATATTATTTGATTTTCAGACCCACTGTTCCTTAGACACACATATATTATACCCCTTTGTGCATATTATTCTCCATATGTGTTATTGATGAGCCCAGGTAGGCCATCTATAAACATTGGTAGAGGCCATGGTTCTTCATCGGCGGGATCATCGTGCTTTAAGTGACGTTAAAAACATCTTTATCCTCAGAATGAATAAATTCTCGCATAAATGACATCTTGCAACAAAAGGCTTACCTTATTCTTCGTCTTGGTTGTTATCATATAATCACGACAGTGCCAATGTTACTGAATATCTTCTTGCTTGTAAACTATGACGGCAATTTTTAATTGTAAAGGCGGTTACACAAGACTGCTACTCCTAGAGCGTCATAATATAATTGATATGACGAGTGTTGAAATGAACCACATCGCCAAGCTTAAACACAGTATAGTTAGTCCTTATTGTTTGTGCATAGGTTGTTTTAATGTTTCTCAATGAGATTAGCCGGTGGAAGTTCAATCAGCCTGAGGCGGCTGGAACAGCTCATGAGCGACCCATGTCGATGCTCTGCTGATTTAAGATCATTATTCAGATTGTGCCATTTTAACCGTTAAACCATTTTATGAAACACCAACGCGCGCTAATCTAGCATCAAAGGAATGCTCAGTTTGACGATGGTAAAAAAGGTTGTTTTGGGGAATTGATGCTGTGTATTGGCGAAGTGGAAGTTCGTTAATTTCTGTCCGCATTGCACTGTAAGCCTCTACACCAGATGGTCGTCGCCTGTCCGAAAGCTGGACTGATTTATTCGGTAACTGGATAGCCGTGAATAACAATCTATCCGACTACCCTTCATTCTTATCTCCGCATAATGAAGCATCAGGTTTCTGACAGCACCTGATTAACAGCCATGAGTCTTAGTTAGGAGTGAAATGTAAGCTGTATGCTGGGGCTGGTGGGCAATGTGGGTGCTCCTTATTGGTTCTCATCTTTTCCCCAGCTGATAAGTATATACTTAGCCTGCATTTGACCTATGCAGGTCATGTCTTGTAGCTATATCAAAACTGGTGGTTAATTGTGTCAGTGTCATTAACTATCACCGTACATATTCTTCCACAACTATAGTTAGAAAGAAGTATTATGCTTTAATATCGATCATTCTTATGCATAGCCTTACCCGTACGATTCGGTCGCCAAATATCCTGTACAGAGTTCTTATCATAGTTACAAGACCAATGCGGTAATTTTAGTCAGGATGCAAACGCTTAACGGAAATGGTGTACTTCCCCTTTACCGGACGATGTTGTCATTCATCATGTTTATATATATAAATGACCTCGAGTTATATATCTTCTTCATTTCATGTTTTTAAACATTAATAACCTCGTGTTATATATCGTCTTGCATTTCATGTGTTTAAACATTAATGACATCGTGTTATATATCGTCTTGCATTTCATGTTTTTAAACATTAATGACCTCGAGTTATATATCGTCTTGCATTTCATGTTTTTAAACATTAATGACCTCGAGTTATATATCGTCTTGCATTTCATGTTTTTAAACATTAATGACCTCGAGTTATATATCGTCTTGCATTTCATGTGTTTAAACATTAATGACCTCGAGTTATATATCGTCTTGCATTTCATGTTTTTATACATTAATGACCTCGTGTTATAAATCGTCGTGCATTTCATGTTTTTCATTTACCCAGTCAGATTCATTACATGCGAGAGTCGAATACACACTTGAGAACTACAAGGGAATCCCAAATATTTGTAAGAAGAGAATAACTTGGAAGGTACAAAAATAATGTTAATCTAATACAATCCAGAATTCCTGATTTGGGTATTATTACACTCCGTTTCATCGATCCATTGTCATATTTGCTCTTGAAATCAAACCCCACGATTACTAATCTAATACCAGCTTGGTTGTAGATTGTGTATTATTTGTTACATGGCGGCCTGTGACATGAATATCGAGCAGAAAATGAATGTGATCTATTCTTTCAGGTGCTTTGAAATTGTAAAAACATTTGTATGGGAAGTTGTCAGCTCTAAATATGATGTAAATAAAGCGCCATGTATAAACTATGTACACCTAACAATATCACATTTCAATCTTGTCTGAAGCTGACTGGATGTAAAGCGACATAATTAAACCCATACCAAAGACTATCAATAAATGCACATATGATGAAAATGTTAGTCATTATGATCAAATTATGAGAATCCGGTGACAAACGATTATCAGCCAAGCGCTACACGGCCTGCCCTGATGTTCCTGCACGATGTGCGACACAGGACACCACATGGGAATTTGCCGATAAGAATTATAGTTCCATCATGCATGAGACATTCGACAGGCAGAAAAGACTACAGGAACGTTCGTGACGGAACACTAGGATATAGTTTACACTTCCCATTACACATCGTATCATTACGGACACAGCCGTCATTAAACGCAGTTTAGGGTCTGATTAAACATGTGTATTTCGAAACAGGATACAATATGTTATGATATAGACATGGTAAACTACGTTTTCTATATAATAATAAACATTGTACCTACTTTTATGAAATACTGAATACATAAATTATATCTCACAAGAAAGCAATAATCCAACAATACTTAACATGCTCAATATCAGCTCTTGCTGCACATTTATCACCTGTTGTTTTGGATGGCAATATTTGCTATCATGATGATGGCGTTGTGATGTTTCACTCTGTGTTTTAGCTAGTGTAGTGTATTCACCAGCCCATCTTGCTGGCTACAATCGTTCAGGCAACGTTGTGATTAGGCAGAAACGCAAGCCAGTTGTTCATAAGATGGAAATTTCATGTAAGCGAGTTATGTGCCTGTGAGGAAGTTTTTCGCTCGTTGACACCAGGCTGCGTAAAATATGGTCTTACAGCATTGATATATATATATAGATAGAGATATATATAGATATATATATAGAGATATAGATAGAGAGAGAGATGATAGAGAGAGGAGAGAGAGATTTATAGAGAGATAGAGAGAGAGATAGAGAGATAGAGATATAGAGAGAGATAGAGAGAGATAGAGATATCTCTATATAGAGATCTAGAGATATAGATATATATATATATCTATATATATCTCTCTATATATATATATATATATATATATAGAGATAGATATATATATCTATATATATATATATATATATATATATCTATCTATATATATATATATATATATATATATATATATATATATATATACAGGGGCGGAAATTAGCACTCGCCCGCCCGCCAATGGCGAGTAAAATCAGGCTCGGGCGAGTGGCGGTACCCAATTCAGCCGTCCGGTTGGCGAGTCAATTTTTCCCATGGCAAAACTTCGCCTCAGGATTTACTTGTACGCTGCCACCGTTCGATGTTGGCTTCAGCAAGCGGCGGTCTGGCGTCCGCGATTAACCTCATGAATAATTAATTAAATTTGTAACAGACAGCCAATCATTGGCCAGCGAGCGACTACGAAAGAATGATCACGACAATCTCGCATTGTTAGCGTTATTTGCTTTTAGTATCAACCAGCCAATTACTCGTGAACGTCACCAAAAGATTAAACATTGGTGATACAAATTTATTACACCCAGAAGGACCACACTGTAAGCTGGGTGTGAGAGACAGAGTTGTTATCTGATCCGTAGCGAATAAAACCATTCGAGCCTTGCGACGTGGATAAACTGTGCGCCACCGTGAAGCTTATGAACATCGTCGCACCGGTCCGTTCTCGGCTACCTCATATTCTACTCAGCCTAACATGTCAGCTATGTTTTTTGGGCGTCAACTATCAATCTTGTGCTTGTCTGAGAGGAACAGAAGGAATTGACAAGAACCTACGAAAGAGGTCACAGGATGCGAGACGATTTGAGGAAAATAAGTGAGTGACTGGTATTCGACCATGAAAATCAATTAATGCATTGTAAACAACGCAAAATGCTTCAATCCGACATTGATAGCTATGACCCATCACGGGCCATTGAGTTACGGTGGCCCCAGAAAGAAGCGAGTCATGTTCATAGAGGGGAAGGAGACACTGATGAGGAGAGTGATGGTGAGGAAGATGCCGCTTGAAAGGTTCGAAGTTGCCTAAGGGGTGGAGCTAAGGGACCTCTAATCTGTGATTTGTTTATTAAGGTTTTTTTATGAGAAGTTTTTTTAAAAATTATGTGACCACCTTTCGTCTATTTGCTGAGGTTGCAGGTTTTGGGGTTTTTTTCCGTATAGGCGTTTTTGTTCTGTATGTGCATTTTTGTTTGAATAAATTTGACACTCAGGAAGCAGAAATTTCTTACACATTTTTTGGGCCGGTAGGTTTATAGCCGGGCCGGTTACTTTTTTCATGTACCGGCCCGGTTGGCCGGTAGCTGAAAAAGTTAGTTTCCACCCCTGTATATATATATATATATATATATATATATATATATATATATATATATATATATATATATATATATATATATATATATATATATATATATATATCTATATATATATATATATATATATATATATATATATATATATATATATATATATATATATATATATATATATGGTACATTGCAAAATATACTGCTAACAACGGAGGAAGCACCCTCATCCGTAAGCCAAGCAACAGAAATGCACTTTGAAACAAGACTAATATTTTAGCTTAGTTCATTACAGAATGATATTATAGTGGCCGTGGACTTATTGAAATACTTCTGATAAAATAATATAAATTCGGTCATATTTAACGACATCCCATCATTGTTCTGTCAGATACTTGATTATGCTCAAATATAAATGAACAATTTCACCTATGCACGATAACGCCTGTCAAGAACCTGCTTGTATCGACATCAAATAATAGAAGCATTCCGATACACCGCTACCTGTCATCTTGCAAAACACAACGTAAGCGATCGTTATATTACTTCCATGGCTCGATCTAAATACGTTGAATTTGTCCACCGATGGCTTGTATAGAGCCATTGTGTGTGATAAAAGGTAATAAGTATGGTAGTATATCAGGGCTGAATTCTTCATCAACTTGAAAGTCAACAATAATTCTGAGGTGCCGAAGAGCAGGTAAGATGTCCACTGGAACACAGAGGCTAGTGACAGAAATTGTTTGCATATAGTTCCGTGGTAAGGTTTGATAGTTAGCGTTGTGTCTCTTAGTGCAATAAAGTGATTCTAGTGCTTTGCTTGTAGTGGTCTCGTGTCTCTTGCAGACACAGTGGAGCCAGTGATGAATCAAATTGCTTCGCTCTGCCTGTCATCTTTTATGAGCAGCAGCCTTCAATTAGGTTAGCATCAAGCAGAAGACTGTCACCCCAGTTAAATTTCAGTACAATTTTGCGCTATGTGAAAAATATGACTCTCACCCGGTCATGAAAACACAAATATACACAGTAGTAGAACTAGTATAAAGTTCAGACGTGAGGCGAAAAAATGTCTTCTATTGCGAATTACTTACAAAGATACAGATTAAGTATATATATGATATCAATTACTTTAGAGTTCCATGTGTGGCCTTCGTGTTTGCTTCTTGCTTCGCGTTGATTAAGCTCAATGTCAGCATAATGTCCCACTTTACCATCATGAAGGCTGTGAGAGAATGCTGTGGCCTTCTGTTGAGAAGTTCATTACTAAGCCCTTATTTATCAATTGCAGGTAGGAATGAAGCCTCAGCAACAATGACGTCTGCTGGTCAAACGTTGTATTTGCAATAACGAATGTACTTATTCCTATAGTTGCTGAAATCGCTGATACAACCAACCAACGCCGTTCGCAATATCCTACTGCACAACACACGAATGTTGATAACAGTAACACCAGCGCCGACATGCCCAAATGGACACGGAATAAGCATTGGGTGCACAATATGGTAATATAGCATCGGGAGGAAAAGACGACTTGAGAATGAATTCAGTGAATATATCTTTATATGACATCTTCATAAGCACGTGAGTTGGCACCGTATGGTCGAATATGCTGTAGCTTGACAAGGATAATGAAGGTATGCAAAGATGTAAATGTCACATGATGTGCTGTCGATTTCATGTTACAGAATACTTGGAGCAATATATACCGTGTATGCTTTCTTCGAAGGTGAAGCCAATTTACACAGAGGTAGGCAGGTATTGTATCCACGTTGTCATACGAACCAGTCAGCCCCGTGGCGGCAAGTTTATTCTGCTTCATGCTCCACCCTGTTCACAACTTTTGTCGTTTAACGACCAAAGTCGATCATGTGGGACAGGTATTTTGTCAGTAGCAGTCCCTTCCCCTTGCTAGTGTTTATGTTGGGATATTGAAGCTTGCCGTCTCATTGACCGCGAGGTTCTGTTTGGATGATATGATGATTTGATGCATAGTAAAATCTGTGATTGCAACTGATGATGCCGTGCATTGAAAGAGCAAAATATCGCACACGAACTCAGAGATAGGGCCTGCATGTCTAACACTGAATCTCATACAACGTGTTTTTACTGCAATAAACACGTTTGTCTTCTGTATTGCAGTTTTAAAGCTGAGACAATCTCTAGGCATTCATTTCAGTATCAGCAAAATCCCTAAGGACACCTCTTACAGTTCTGTGGACCTGACGCAAACAATAAACCTCTTTATTTGAAACAAAATCGATTTCCCGTTGAGTTGTTAGTTAACTATACAGACATGGCGGACTGCAAACCACACGCAGTCACAGCAAGAAAACGATGGCCTCGGCAGATATGGCACATTTCCAGCACCGCATTATCGATACATTAAAATCCATGTAGGCGAAGGTCGCTTTGGAAATCGACACAGATATATTGTCCATTCAACTTCCACAACATATCACTGTATGCTGTGCTACCGTCAACCAACGACTCTGACGTGAGTGCCAGTTGTACCTCGTGAATATTGCGAAATGAGTTTCCATCTTTGCTGACCTAACAGCCAACAGAAGCTATATTATTACAAAATGCATATTGTTCTCCCTCGCATCAGTAAAGCGAAACATCCGGTTGATCGTACGAAATTTTAATCGAGAATTAGTGTTCAAAGTTTCGCTGTGGGTACGCAGCGTGTGTTAGTCGCTTTAGGCCAAATACAGCCTGTTGTTTTGACAATAATGTTTGTACCTGTCGGTACAATCGACCATTCAATGTTTTAAAATGTCCCTGTTATTTGTATCGTATCTTGGTAACATTTTCTGACTTGAGACGAATGATATCTAAGTTCAGGGTATATGATGAATAATTTGCCTAGAGAGCTGTTGCAATAGTGTTGTTTTAGTGTGGTCAGGTGAAACAACATGAGGACAACAGCAATGGACAAAGTGATTAACATTGTTCTAAATATTATCATTTGAATTATTGTGACCGCTTTAAAAGTTAGACAAGATTAAATATGCATTTTCTCATCGCGGATTCACAAATTGGAGCATTCTATCACCCATACTCGCCGTCAGTATGACGTGCCAGGCACGGCTCCTTTGTAACACCCTAGTGCGCAGTAATGAGACCTGCTTTGAGTGAATCTTATTGAAATGGAAATACAGTATAACTAAGGTCAACTCCACCTTGCACCTGGACACCACGCCTCATGGTATCATCGTTTTTTACGCGAAGATGGAAGTATGAATGACGTTACTGCCCTGACAGCCCGTGATGTATGGTATTGTCATTAGAATGGAGCACATGGTGCGAGAAAGTATCCCGATCTGTACTGTCTACACTGAGAGCGCTCACTCTAACCGCACTATGTTGTTTGATTTTCAGCATACCCATCGTCAGCTGGCGCTTTGGTTGGGGGGCGGACGCGCCTTCAAATGCCTTAAGATAGACGTTATGATAAGCACATACTGCCCACTGTTCACGTATACAGGCAGCAATAGGCCCTATCTGCGGAGCAATAACTCTAGCAATAACTCTAGCAGTTATAAAAATACTCGAAATCTGAACACGCATCTCATTTTTATTTCGTATAGAACAAGTGATATTTCATAATGGCCACCAATTATGTCTTCTTGTAATAAGTCGCCAAACTGGATGCTCAGAAATCGTTCGCAGGTGACTAGTCACTAGAAAAAACGATAGAAATGTATTATTCAAAGATGATTAATGAAAGGTCCGGGACCAAATGTTTAGGTTTTACATGAGCCCTAAAGGTGAACTTGACTCTTACAAAATTGGGTGAAATTAAGGCCAGCAGTATTCTGGTAGTGTTGGTGAGTTGATGGTGCTTTGTAATTGTTGAATCAACGGCTGTCAGCATAACGTTCCGCCAACATTCCCGAAGATGAACTAATGATGACGGTGCCAACCAGTAGATAATGATTGATCCACTAAGTTACTTTAAGCTGTAAGAACTTTTTCAGGAGGCTGTCATCCGCACCGACGCTTTGCTGGATAGCTCGCCTGCTCTTCATTCCATCTTACGGAATAATGAAGCCTCAGTCTACTGACATCATCTGGTTAACCACTTCGTGGTTAGTATTAATTAGGAGTGTTAGGGAGGATGAATACTGGGGTTGTTGTTTAATAGGTGTCCCTTAATTTCAAACGTTACACATACATAACATATTAAAAGCAGTTATTCTCAATGATTATCTTTAGTGTTGATTCACCTCTGGTTTTTAGCGGTCGTGTGATTTGTTCGTATGAAATTTACCTCTTAGGCTGTCCTCTTAGGCTGTCCTCTTAGGCTGTCCTCTTAGGCTGTCCTCTTATGCTGTCCTCTTAGGCTGTCCTCTTAGGCTGTCCTCTTAGGCTGTTCTCTTAGGCTGTCCTCTTAGGCTGTCCTCTTAGGCTGTCCTCTTAGGCTGTCCTCTTAGGCTGTCGTGTCTTGGTGTTCTATTCAACAAGATGGTCAGTTACGACTGGATCGACGCGACTTATGGTATATCAAAATCTTACACACTCCTCAGGTTTATTTAGAAAGTATCGTTAATATCTAATTCACACAAAAGGCTTTGCGATCCTATTGATAATTGCGGGTGCCGAATATTGTATTCGGTCACCAAAATTGGATTATCATGGTTGTCAATCGGAGCCTTTACTTTGAAAAGTTAAACTGTGATGAATTTTCAATGGTGGACTATTGTACAGAGTTAAATATATATTGGTGCAGGATTACTACGGTACTTCTAGTCAAAATGTTCGCATGACCAAGCTTAATAGAAATTACCTGCCATTAACACGCATTTTGTCATTTCTCTCAGTTGTATACGTAAGTGCCCCTAAATACATACCCTGAGATACATAACAAGCGAGAGTCATATAAACACTAGAGAACCTATGACTAACCTATAGCAATAGAAGTTTCTTCGATGATCCCGATGGTAACATACGAGAGTTGTAACTTTGATGAAAGTTGCTCGCAAGAGTGTACCAGGCAGCCAGCATATAATCTCGTTTAACCACCTAGACACTTATGACACATAGCCAGTGTGCTGAATACCCTATCGACGACAAGGACAGCACTACATTGGATATTTTCAAACGCAATTATTGGTTATTTCAGTTTAATCTAAATTCGGTTTGCAATGTGTAAGGTCAAATATTATTGGCTTGTGCCAAGATATTTCACAATGGCTGAATTGCAATGAAACACTAACAACTTGATATTCTGATGTTTAATTAATTCATGCAAGTACAAAGTCATTCTAGAGAGTAATTTAATTGTTGAATACTTTTCTATTCATTCATTGGACAATCACTGCTCTTAAACAAATATGATGAAGGGTGCAAGGAAAAAGAGTACATCAGTAATATGTAACTGATGCATACACATGTATCGCCTTCCGAAATCAACCGTTCAGCGTTCTTTGTAAAATTGTGGCTGTTATCCTAAGAATATATCCACTAGAATCCTAATGTAGCCTTATCACGACAGTGTTTTACTCAAAGCAACGCTACACGACACATAAAGACCCAACATATGTAGTAATACCGAGAGTAAGCTGGCAGTGAATTTACAACCTGAATATTTCCAGCCATCCACAATGACCCGAACTCCAGAGGCGATGGTCCCAATCCTGGAGCTGGCCGTATTTGTGACGTCACTCCTTAATTGGTGACCCACTTGTAGTTTAATTACGATAACGATTCGATTCATTGGTTGTGTCAGTTTAATCCCGGTCTCGGTTGCTTTCATTTATATACCTTCATTTATAAACCTTCTGATTACAACTGATTCACTTGTTGATCCCAGATCCCTACAATATACTTGTCACTCCAAACCCATTAATTTACAGAGAGAGAACAAATGCATTTTATCTACCATTTATGTAAACATCACTGAGCGTTACCCAGTAGGTGCTATGTTAACCGACTATATGCTCGCATTAACCGTCTGGTTTGCCAAGATGTGATGCCTGGATTGTCGTTATATATTCAAAAGTTGCTCAGCTGCTCATTATGCGCTTCGCAAAGCAAAGCAGAATGCCTTTGCTCTGTCAATGCAACATACGGCTTACCTTAACAAAAGCTTCAGTGTTGCTTGAAGAGCTGCTGCAATAGTGTTTGTTAACCGGGACCCAGGTGAGACCTATATGATATAATGACAGCAGCAATGGAGTGATCGCAACCCGTCAGCTTTGTTCTTAATATCTTTCTGTCGTCTAATACATTACCAAACCGCCTCCAATATCACATTCTATTAAATATGTTTTCCATCAAGCTTAACCCGCCCTCATTATAAAGTGGCTGTCACATGCTGTAGTAACAGCTGTACATCACCGTAATGGTCCTTATTTGTTGTAGGTGGTGGTTCGGATGATACATAACCCACCGTGAAGATGGAAATGTCAACGGTAAGGCGGTCCTTCTATCAGCAACAGCGGCACACTACGTGGGGTGACTTTCTGACTTCCAAATGCTAACATCTTGAATAATAAGTGGGGTCTGATATACTCATTTCGATACCTTCTGTGTGTCCTTATGTTGATAATTCCAGTGTTCGTCAAAAGCAAAGCTTATATCACACTTAGACGGCAGCGAGAGATAAATGCTGCATTATTGACGTTTTTCAGCCAGCGTATCCACACCATTAAGACTACAAGTGTCCACCACATTTTACCCAAGATGCATTACTTTATTGGTGTTGAGAGAAGGTATCCTGTGCGATAAGAAGGACCGCTTTAATATTGACGTTTCCATCTTCACGGAAATTATATGCATATATACATAGTTAGATAAATATGCAACTGACACTGGCACTCTATACAAAGACACCATTAATTGTACCGCTAGTGGATGATGTGTAGGGCAGGGGTAGGATGAAAAGGGCTGAAGCAGCTGGTGTTGTACCACCTCAGAAACCAATTAGCTGGGCAGGCAGATGTCACCTTAAACTCATCGGGAGTGAAGCCGCTACTGTCAACTGGTAATCAGCGAACAGATGCCAGGTGGCCTGCATGTTTGCCTGACTGGTCTAACCATCGTCAAGCTGCATTGTGCTTCATACTCTGCTGTGAATCGATTGAACATATGGGCGACAATAAACACATTTACGTTACAATTAACAACAGAATATACATACATACATACATACATACATACATACATACATACATACATACATACATACATGCATACATGCATACATATATATATATATATATATATATATATTTATTTATTTATGTTGGAACTTGGTGATTACCACAGTTAAATTAACGGAATCAGTTGCACCACCCTCTTCACCACCATCGCCATGGTGTACAAAGGCCAGGATATGAACCAGACACCGGAACCACGCCCTGAAACACTGTGAAGGGCGATAAAAGGGCGATTATAGAAATTACACCACGGGATTGATGCAACCGTTATGCGGGGATGGTAATTGGAATGTTTTAATTAATAATCGCATTATTTATTAATTGTATAACATGCACTTAGTGACCATTGAAAAAGGTGACACACCCTAGCTTTGTGCTATAATTAGTTTTCGAATGCGTAACTTTATGTCCATCCGCAAAGCAAACTTCTATCAGCAGCGAGGCGGAGGATAGTTACAGATATTTGATGGCACAAGTCCATCAAACACATGACATAGACGAGACGAGAGGCTTACATTCTCTGCTGTCTATGTCATTCTCATATCCTTCTCCACAACAATGATAGCCCAAAAATTATTAAAAATTGAGAGACGCTATGACAAAGCAGCGCGCTGTTCACAGGTGGCGTATTCACGTTAACTATGAACATCTTTACACGAGGCATTTTGCAAACAACATTTAAGCACTACACTCATTATTGATAATCTCAGGTGGGATTGAACTGAACAACGTTGTTATATGGTAAATTGAGGCAAGTGAGACGTAAGGTAAGACAATGAATGGTTTGCATTTGTAGCTAACCTCCACTGTATTGTTCCTACACTTTGAAACATGCCATAATAATCAACAAAAGAGTATATCTAGAACCCACCGGCAGTATGGGAAGTATTTGTCGGATACTCTTAGTTCTTTATTAATTTATGTTATCATTTACACGAACATTTACAATGTTGTCAGGGTAATGTAATGACAAAACGTGAGCTTCAGCATTTTGCTACAGCCACTCAAAATTTACCAAAAAGACTGACGCATTCCGCATGACATATCTTAACTTGTGTTGGATATTGGCGGACAATAACCCAGTTCTATGTGAGTTCAGCTTGCAAAAAAGGAATTACACGCTGCGATCTGTCATCACATCTGCCCTGGTGTAAATATCTTTGTTGTGATTGACCTCCCGATTGTTATGAAGCCCTGTCCTGAATTTCCCATGCAGATATAAAAATAAGCGCTAATATTGATGAAATCCGAATCACATAAAAATTGTCTTTGCGTTGAGGTCAATCGACTGACAAATTACCTCAATAACAACTATGACATGAGCACAAAATGTGTCCTTTCCTAAGATTTAGTGCCATGATTGCATTCACTATGCAACATGGAATTGAAATTGGAAGCTTCTGTTGTTTGGTTACGTTTTCAATGTCAGCATGTATGGCCCAAATGTTTATTCAATGAATGATTCAAATATAAAACACATCACGAAGTGTTCATCGTTGAATATACCATATGTAACAAGATAGTAGCATAACCTGGTGTTCCTGTGTAAATGAATGATACCGATGCACCTTTCACTACTTATTATTATTGAACAATATAGAAAAAAATCACAACAAACGAAATATTTAGTCTTAGGATGATTCAAGTAGACAGTAATTTGAGGCAAATAAATATTGGTGAGACATCAGAAATAAAATTGACAGTCACGACAGAGCTACGTTATGTTTAAGTGCCCATGAACTGACAAGGCAAAAAGCAAAACACAAACGAACAAAATCCTTACAACAGCACAAATACAACAGGTTAATACAGCATATATTAACACAAATTATAACATTAATAATCGTTTACGCATGGCAGCTTTATACAGTAATGTATTTATAGGCATCTGATTTAAAGATCATCAATGCTGACTAATCAAAACGGCTTTAATGTTTATGTAAAACAACTTTTGATTTGAATAGTGTGTATGCATATGGGAACCTCTATCCATAGACCTGCCACTCTGCATGAATATTGACGTTGACTAATGCTTTTTTCAAAAGGTGGTGGGCGTATGTGGGTTGATGTTCGCAGGTTACGTCGGTGCGGCAGCTGGTATGATGTAATTGGGGTACAAAGATGTTCTGGTACATGTTTGTCGAGTATTTGCTTAGTGTATATTAGCGCCTTAATTTTTATACATGGCCTGGAATATAAGTAGCTTTAGCTTGTGCAATTAACTAGAAATATGGCGGATGTGTTGTACTGGATAGTTGTAATTGCTCAGATGTCATTATTTTGCAGTACTTCTGCTAGGTTGCTCCTTATCATTATATGACGTGCACGGTGTGGGTGTGTCTTTTTACCCTCTATTATCATGGCTTTGGACTTATCAGCGTTCAATGCTAATGTTCGAGGCACCTTCGTGATATGTTGAATAAATCCGTGTTTATGGAATCTTCGCTGGCTTAGTAATTATTTGATGTTTTATTTGTATCGTCGGCAAATCATACAATAAATCTCTGTCCAATATGTCTTATATGAATCTTTTTCGCGACCGAGTTCTGTCGTAAGTATAAAAAGTAGTGCCATAACTGGGCGATTATAATCTATTTGGCGCTATTATTTTAAAACACTTGTTTTACTCACTGCATCCTCCCACAAACTGGCATACATTAACCAACGGATAGTTAGGAAAATCCAATAAATATGCAACCGATGATTGATGCTGCAATCACTGATCACTGCTTTGCTTCTTCTATAAAGCGCACATATATTACATCGTACAACAGCTCCCTTCAAAAAGATGCACCGCGTTCAAAAACAAACGTGCCTCATTTTTATCAAACTCGTTAACAATATGCGATATTAGTCTGTTATCTAATAAACACGTCAATAATTGATATATATATATAGTCTGCAATGTTTATCTTTATTTACCCTTTGGTGTGCCTTACAACAATTAGCTCTGCCAACTAATAACCGGGTCCGAAATTATGGCACTTGCATGGCAGCGTCATCAACATCTGTTGATTGAAATGTCGTACCACGCAAGGAAATATTACTTACAACGCACATATGTTGAACTATTGACAAACGTTAAATAACGCTATAAAAGGAAACACTGCGCATCAATTCAAATTACGATGCATCCGTAAGGTAATCTAACCCAATTCACAATCATGTGGATGCTTTATTTATTCTAGAATTGCTTATTTGTTTAGAACAGGATATCATACTTGACGAAACCTGGAATAATCGCAGAACCAGAATCATGAACACGGATCGGAATTATAATACCAATATATAGGGCTCTTGCACCTTATGTTGTCTCGTGATATCGTATCGTTGTTGATAATCACGTTAAATTCTAATGTTTCATTTCATTTTAACGTCATCCTGTCATAATGAAAACGGTCGAAACGTATTCACTTTTAGTAGAGATTTTAGATAATTGAAATAGTGGAATATTACTGAAATGGTATATACCAGACTGATATGTCATTTTGCCACAAGGCATGAGCAACAATTGCAGTTGCTCTACCCTGGATTTAATCACTATTTGGTATATCCGACTGTGTATTCGATAACTTGATGTAAACACGACTGTACTTACAATGTGTGTTGCGATTGCACCGGCTTTTCATATGAGAGGCGAAGAATCGCAATACTAATCCGACGAAAAGATGCTTCTTGCAATAACATAGGACAAGAACTTAACTGAATATGAAATCGCTACAAACAGTTAATTGAGAGGCGTTGTCGTTGAATATTATAATGATTGCAAAGCCGCTTAAGGTGGAGAATGCATAAAAGGATACTTACACCACGAGTATTAAACAGAGAAAGGATGGGAAATAGGGCCGAGTATCATTTGTGTGAATACAAAATATAGTCCATGGCCACTCCGGTGTTATATTTTGATGAACACAGCATAAAATATTCATTTTGCTGACGAGGCTTGTAGACTGAAATGTTCAAACACCATAAACCTGCCGTATTCATAAAGGGCAAACCGTTACATAACTAGAATGTGATAATCCTGCCCCTGCAACGAATCCTTCATTTCTAACAGATGCATTTAGTTTTAACCATAAAACCATACCTTAAAGGAGGTGTGATTCTATAGAGTTCTACCTGACGGAGTGATTGCGCTTATCACTAACTGACATACATAATCTGATTCGTATGCATTCGGTATTTCAATAGAAATAAATGAGCAATGGGCTGCTTTACCAGGGTTGGATGTTGAAGTAGAGTATCCTGCATCGTTTACTAAGCCGATTTTAGTGTTAAATTATGGCTATATAATGCTTAGTGTAGCCCGTATGTAAGAGCCTCTTGTCCAGTGCATGTGTGTCCTGTCTGGCATATATCCCATGCACGAAAGCATTGCACATATAACAGTGTTATACTCGGCTGAGTATCTTTTGTAACTGGATTCTAATGTTCACAATCACGATGGCTCAAATTTACATTTTTGTTAAGTGTTACTTGATATGCAATTGTATGGGTAAAATGCATAACGTTAACGTGTTTTTTTATTTTGTCACTTTAGATTACAGGCTGCTGCCAACTATGCGTCGGATTATGCACGGTGCAGTTGTGTTTCTAGCCTGCGTGTTAGTTTATTTGTTAAATAAAATCGCTCGACAGGTAAAAATACACCTCGATTTAATCTAAAGAACATACTTCTGTATGAAAATTTAGGACAACTCATGTTTACAACGTTCAGTGTGGAGTAGATTATTTTTTACCTCTGAATAATGTGGTTAAGTTCACTTTTGTTAGTAGTTCAGATTGAAACTCTTCATCAGTCAGGGGTTATTTGAGACATTTTAGAAAATGTGGTACTGGCCAGTGGAAGCCATGGGATGTGGTAGAGGCTTCCAAGCTTTGCTCCAAACTTGCAACTAGTTCTCGCTGCTCTGCCAGACACTCTGACACACCGCTGCAAGCTGCCGTTTATTTACAGGATGATTAGCATTGAAATAACACTATAAATAACAACCTGACAATGGATCAAGTATATTCTATCAATTGGCATGGTATGTATTAATACATCAGCTACACACTTTATGAAAGGCACGAGAGAAACATTTCACGACATCGGCAAAGAAGTCGATCGACTGACTTGTTTCTATAGTAACACATTTACCACGAACATACTATGTTTCGATTCCCGCGAAAAAACCCAATAGTATGTCAGATTTGTAAGCTTCCGCCATCTAGTTGAGTATCGAATGTATCAGATGTGGCTAGCACCGTCGAAAGATTTATCAAAAACTCAGCTCTCAATTTCTAATACAGACATTTCCCCTCATCTAACTCAAGACAATGTCATGGTATGTATTTGTGATTACAATACACCTTGCAACAGCCTCGACATCTGGGATGTTGTTAGGTTGAGCATCTGGCGGGTGGCGACATACTGATATGCATTGTCACTGGCACGCTTGTTGTCTCATACCACAGTAAGTTACTCAGTGTCGTCAGAGCCCAATAAAGTCAATGCTGAAATGAACCTCATGGCAAGATATATCCGTGTTGGCGAGGAAATGCAATACAGACAGAAAACCAGGTACAATAGTGTTGCTTCAACTCAGTCGTGGAGGCAAGCGAGTTATATAAAGCATTACACAAATAGCTAGGCCTTACTTTAGTTTGATACCTTCTCGTACACCGCCTTCTTCAAATATATTATTAACCGCAAATCAGGTCTAATCAACATGTATTTTATATCGCCCGCGTGCCCCGCAGGCGCATGGTAGCAAGACAGACTATTAAGTGGATATATTGTGTTGATTATTAAAGTGACACTGGGTTATGAGGTCGACCTCAACTCTGACCTCTAAGTTAAAAGCTGAATGAACCGTATTTATGTTGGTGTCAATGGTACGGTAATCCTTCGCGTCAAACACTATAGATGGCGCTCCGACAATTAGTAATGTATTGCAATGTACACTGTTTGTCTCCTAGTGAAGACACCTTGGTTATGGACCGATAACGTTTGCAAATACAGACCGTTCGAACGAATTTATTGCCCCAACAAAAGCACTAGAGACATGTGGTGATTGCTCTGTAGTGAAGGGCTGGTAGATGAGCCTGCAATCATCAACATTGTAGCCGACCACATGTAGCCTGCTAATTGGTTTATAAACCTCTGACTGTGGCTTGTTGTATCACCGGCCCGGACCTATACATCAACAACAAGCTCTCCAAATGACCCTCCAGGTTTTCGCACTGTACTTAACACAGGCACTTACATCAAGCCACACACATGACCGGCCCTTTCGCTACAATTCAGACGACATTTGTTCTCTGTTCACTGAACAATTTTATCGCTACATTCAGACATTGTCACCGCCACCCCTCCCCAACCTCCATCAATAGATGCTTTAAAATATATTTGGGAGGACTTTACTTGGTTATCTCTGTGCATTACGTCAGGAAATAAGACGCCATAAACTGTTACTATAAAATGAGACGCCCATTATGAAACAAGTTGTATGTTTTCTATACAGGAAAACAAACCTCGACCAGGTGATCATAATATGTCACAGTAGTAGCATATTGGAACACTCTTTTGGTTTACAAATGATTAAATGGACTTGCTTGACATAATTCATGAATCACTCGTTTACTTTTCAGCATGCGTTATGATTTGTGCAATATCAATCAACCAGGAGTACTTCGGTGGAAAAAATAGTGTTCACCTCATCACATTGATTGGAGCTGATTAAAAGCATACGTCCATTAATAGGTCGCCTTAAAGAGATTAAAACAGAAATTATGGTGATGATATATTTCGATGATTAGGTAATGATTACATTATTAACGTAATGGAGATGGATTGCTAATGAGGCAAACAGGAGAGCAATACACCCTTTTTGTATCCATTAAAATGCCATGAAATATGCAATGATAAGCTATCGCTCTACATTATGTATTTGAACACCATATGTATATATGTAAGAACGATAATGATCACGTTATTTGAGAGACGGAATATTTCATGTTATGGCATCTTCCTTTGTCCATATGGATATTCAACGCAAAGAATGAAGCACAGTCATTGTTCACAAACTGGGGCTGATTATAGCAACAAACCTGGCACCCAGGTGATCTGGCGGCTTTTATTGATTGATTACCAACTGATGAGTTCAGCTTACAGCTGCCTACCCGACTATTTGGTTTCCCAGTCTATACATCACCGACTGATCCTGTAATTTTTACTCCATTTTCACTCCAAGCCTGACATACACACGACCAACCAGTGATCCAAATCACCAACTGGGTAAAGCTAGGTCACAAAAATATCATTCTCCACCTTTCAAAAAAAAAATACCTCCACCTTTCCTCCGATGTGTATTTTCCACATTGTAGGCCATTCATGCAAATCCGAATATTCCTTATGAATTCGAACATTTCCACATATAATGTTAAATCATTTTTTGCATTACAGAAAGGGCAAAGGCTATTTGCTTATTTCAGAATGTCATTTTGTCAATTACATAACCTCTTCGGCATCACATATACGGAACTCGTATATATATTCTATACTCAAAGGAACAGCAATGATCACATTGAGCCCTGAGCAAACGTTCATTACACTGCCTTAATTTAATGTTATTTGCCACAAGTAAATATCATTCTCTAACTCTTGAACTGATTCTACTAATATCAATGATATCATGAATGAAAAAATCGCGCATCAAAATGAAGTACACCACAATTATAATCGCGCGTACTGCATGGTATCAAGAAATGGTCATATTCAGTTGAATCGGTACACCAGGCTGTAATTGCAGTATGAGACAAATAGGCCCCTTGTACATCCAATACGATTTATCATCATATCATTCTAACCTAGTTTACCTGGATAGTCTCCGCAAATTTAAATTATAATGTACATAAGTAACAACCTGTAGTACCCTGCATAGTTTGCATAAACGATGGTCACTGCGGTCCGTCAAGCGCGTTTTCTAACTGCATTTGGGATTCTCGCTTTGCGTTATTTACACGTTTTTACGCTGCTATAGAATTAACAACATGCAAGTCATTTGTTACTGTAACTTGCAGTCCAACTAATGAGACAAATAGTCACATCCAATACGATTTATCATCATATCATTCTAACCTAGTTTACCTGGATAGTCTCCGCAACATATGTAACACCTTACGATTTGCAGCGAGAGTCTCCTGCTCAAAACTGATCTTTTGCGTTACACGTTTTTACGCTGCTATAGATTATAACCAAAAATCATTTGTTACCTGCAAGAGGATAGTCAGAAACGGTCATGTGTGATATAATCTTTCCTAGATTCAGCAAATGCAGCATCTATTAACCCACAGAGATATAACCAATCAAGTGCAGTCACGTGTGCCCTTTCAAATCATTGAGCATGAAGGCACTTAAAGGTAGCCTTTTTGCACTTTCGAGCCGAGTACACCCATTCCTTATAAAACACACCTATATGAGGCCTCTGGAATGGTGGTCCGTATTGGCTTTCATCATGTAGCTTCAACAAGCATTACACCGAATGGCTGGGTTGCACAGAGTAAGATTCTATAGTAATTCTACAAGCTGTAATTGCACCTGCCCTAGTATGGACATCGGCGGATTTAACAATCAGAGATAATTTCAATTCAATCAATCAATTTGTTTTTGTAACTGTCACCAAACATTTTGTACTGCTTCAATATATTATATCAATTTCAATAATTGACAGTTACGTGGGAGGGGTGGGGGTGGACTCCCATGACCTGGCAAGGTAGTAGCCAACCTTATAATAGCCTATGCATGGCAGCTTTATATTCTTATATATTCATAGGCATCTAATTTCAAAAACATTAATACTGATTAATGAAAACGGCTTTATTGTTATTGTAAAACAACCTTAGATTTGAATAGTGTATACTGCATATGCCTGTATAAATATGTTCGTTGACTAATTTATTTTTAAAAGGTGGTGGGCGTATGTGGGTTGATGTTCGCAAGTTATGTCGGTGCGGCCACTGGTATGATGTAAATGGGTTGCAAAGACGTTCTGGTTTTAGTTTGTTGAGTATTTGCCGAGTGTATATTAGCGCCTGAATCTTATATATGGCCTGGAATTAGAGCTGTCATTGTTTATGAAATATAATTGAAATGTGCTGGGTGAGTTGTACCGGGGTTTTTTTTTGGATAATGTCTGTAGAAGTGCATTCAGCATGTGGATGCCTCTAACAACTTTTCCACATATTTTAGCTATGTGGTTTTTTCCATTCCAAGTGTTTATCTATATCGAAACCTAGAAAATTTATCATTATATGAAGTGCCCGTTGTGGGTTTGTCTTTTTACCCTCAATTATCATGGTTTTGGACTTATCCGCATTCAATGCGGATTTATGTTCAAGGCACCTTCGTAATATGTAGAATAAATCCGTGTTTATGGAATCTTCGCCGTCTTCGTGATTACTTGATGTTTTATTTATTTTTTTATCGTCGGCAAATTATATTATATATGTTCCTTGTTAAACTGTTGGATGATCCTTGTCAAATATGTCTAATATGAATCTTTTTCGCCACCGAATTCAATCGTGAGGTGCTATGATTTCAGAAAATCTTTTTCATTCACTGCATCAAGCCACAAACCGGTAAACAGTAACCAACGGGTGATCAGGAAAAGCCAATAAATGTGCCACCGTTGATTCATGCCGCAATCACTCATGCGTTCACCCACTGCTTGCATCTTCTATTAAGCACACTACGCCTTATTGGTGAATAATAATTAGGCTAGCCTTGAGTTGATCATTTTATGCTGATGATAAACTGACACTAGGGGATGAGGTCATCTTCACCTCAAACCTTCACGTCACAGCCAGGCGGTCCTTATTAGTAGTGAGCTGCCGGATTGGACCATGAAGCTGCTTTAGTGAAGATGAATATGTCAATGGTTATGCTATCAATCTTACGTCCGAGGATAACCAATGCTATGGCAACACGTTATGTATTGCATTGTGATAAGAATGGAGTGGGCGCTGGTAGTATGTGTCTTAGTGTGGATACGCCGAGCACATCACTGATTACATTGTACAACAGCTACCTTCAAAAAGATGTAGAGCGTTTATTTTTATTTACCCTGTGGTGTGCCTTACAACAATTAGCTCTGCCGACTGATAACCGGGTCAGATATTATAGCACTGGCACTTACATGGCAGCGTCATCAACTTCTGTGATAGCAATGTCTTAAGACACAAGAAAAATATTTCATAGGACGCACAGGTGGTGAACGTTCGACAAACGTTAAATTGCACTATAAAGGAAACACTGCACTTATATTCCGTAAGGTAATCTAACCCAGGCAATACCCAATTCACAATCACGTGGATGCTTTATTGCGTCTTCAATTGCGGATTTGTTTAGAAAATAGTTTGTCAAAACGTGAGAAATCTGGGATAATCGATTAACGAGAATCATTACCATACGGAACGGATTTATGATACCAATACATAGGGCTCTAGTACCTCATGTTGTCTCGTGATATCACTTTGTTTTTAAACAATACGGTTGAGATTTTAGTAGAGATTTATGATAATTGATATAGAGCAATAATACTGAAATGGTCCACACCAGACTGATATGCCATGTTGCGATGTGGCATGAGCAACATTGCAGTTGCCCTACCCTGGATATTAGCACTATTTGGTATACCCGAATCTTATAAATAGACGTAGCCGTTGTTATGCGAAATCAATAGCTATTTTGCAGACACCCAAGTAGAAGCACTAAATGGTTCCTTTGTTGCAACCATACATTGGCCGGTCTTTGCATCACCAAGTCTTATTGGTGTGTTGTATGGCATTTTCACATTCTGTGTATTAGTAGCTTGATGTAATGGCGATAAGGATCAACCTCCAAACATGAAGAATTGATAGGTTGATCCCCACGAAGGTGATGCAATATCAGAATTACAAAATGGATATTGTTTTGGTTTGATTGTTGACAAAACCAAGCATTTCATCACACACAAATGCATCATACCAATGATCACAGATTTGATAACGACATTACTATATTGTGGCTCCTGTGTAACAGGTAGCGTGTTTTGTAGCGACTGTACTTACAATGTATCTTGCAATTGCACCGGCTGTTCATATGAGAGGCGAAGAATCGCAATATAAAATCAGACGAAAAGTTGCGTCTTGCAATAACATAAATAAGAACTTAACTAGATATGAAATCGCTACAAACAGTTCATTGAGAGGCGTTGCCATGAATATCATAATGATTGCATAACCATTCAAGGTGGAGAATGTGTTAAGAGATACTGAAACAGCGAGTAATAAACAGAACAAAGATGGGAAATAGGGCCGAGTATCTCTTGTTTTAATACAACATATATCCATAAGTCCATGGCCACTCCAGTGTAATCCTTTGATGAACACAGCATAAAATATCGCTTTTGCTGAATTATGCAGAACTGAGACGAAACTTGTAGATTGAAATGTTCTAACACCATGAACCCGCCGTAATTATAAAGGGCAAACCGAGACCTCGGAAAATGGAGTCGTTATTACAAAGAGCTTGGTCTCATGATAATAAGACAGGATGTAAGTTGATCAGGATACAGACACCATTACTGCAAAGTATAATGGGCCAGTTGAAAAGGTCAATGCTAGTGATGTCAACCTCTTCACACAGGACATTCAGTGCTACGGCTTATTGCCATGTATTTCATTCAGATTAACGCTGGCTGAATAGTATCCACTTATGCACATCTCATGCTATGGATACTTAACTTGAATGTGGTTAGCCTGCTCCTTCAGCGGATCCATTATTTCAAAGAAATACATAATTGTTTTAACCATAACGCCTATTCCTTCAATGAGGTATGGTTCTATAAAGCCCTACCTGATGCAGTGATTGCCCTATCACTAATTGTCATACGGAGTCAGATTCGTTTGTGTTCGGTATTTCATTGGAAATTAATGAGCGATGTGAAGCTTTACCTGGGTTGGATATTGATATAGAGTATCCTGTATCGTTTACTAAGCCTTTATTTGAAGTTTAACTATGGCTATGGCTGGAATAATATAATGCTTAGTGTAAGTGGAATGTAATCCCAATCCTGTCAGACATATCTCTCATGCAAGAACGCGCTGTAACATTGTGTGGATAAAAGATTGCACAGACACATCGTTTATGACATCGTTATGCTCGGATGAGAATCTTTTGTAACTTGATTATAATATTCAAGATAATTCGCGATGGCTCACGTTGACATTTTGGTAGAGTGTTGCGCGATATCCAATTGTATGCGTCAAATGTATCGCGCGAACGTGTTCAGCGTTTTTGATTTTGTCACTTTAGATTAAAAGCTGTAGAAAATAAGTGTGTCGAATTCCGCGCAGTGCTGATTACAAGCTGTAGTGAATGAGTGCGTCGAATTCCACGCATTGCTGATTACAAGCTGTAGTGAATGAGTGCGTCGTATTCCGCGCAGTGCTGATTACAAGCTGTAGTGAATGAGTGCGTCGAATTCCGCGCAGTGCTGATTACAAGCTGTAGTGAATGAGTGCGTCGAATTCCGCGCAGTGCTGATTACAAGCTGTAGTGAATAAGTGCGTTGAATTTCGCGCAGTGCTGATTACAAGCTGTAGTGAATAAGTGCGTTGAATTTCGCGCAGTGCTGATTACAAGCTGTAGCGAATGAGTGCATCGAATTTCGCGCAGTGCTGATTACAAGCTGTAGTGAATGAGTGCGTCGGATTCTGCGCAGTGCAGTTGCGGTTCTAAACTGGGTGTTTGTATATTTGTTCAATATAAATGCTCGACACGTGAAAATACACATCGATTTAATCTAAAAACACTTAAAAAGTTCGGAACAGAGGAAATTGTTTCCTACTGCTACATGTTAATACCACTTGTACTGGCCAATGGGAGCAGTGGAATGTAGTAGAGGCATCCAAGCTTTACTCCTCACACGCAACTAGCTCTCTTTGCCCCACCAGTCCACCACCTTAAATAGACGCTCTTACCGTGGAAACCTACCGTCAAATAAGACAATCATGAGCTAAAGAGAATTACAACAATTCTCTATTCATATTAGATCATAATGTATGTTTTATGAAAGTCATGGTATGTATTTTTACATCGGCTTCACACTTTATGATAGGACCGTGAGAAACATATCAAGACATCGGCAACGAAGTCGTTCTGGTTACCTTAGTTACACATTTACCATGAACATACTGTGTTTCTATTCCCGCGAAAGCCGTTTGTATAATCCATCAGTATGTCAGATCTGGAAAGTTCCGTCAACTAGTTGGGTCTCGAGTGTCATCAGATGTGGTAAGCACTGTCGAATGATTAATATCAAAAGAATACCCAAAAGGGTTCCCTTCATGACTCCTCTTCGTTATCTCTAAGCACCTCAATTAATGATTAACATGGTACAAACTGACAGGGATATATAAGAGGCGGTGTTCGAGTCGTTTTTTATGTCAAATCAGCTCTCATTTGTCTTATATAGAATATTCGATCATCAAACTCACCTTTCTCATGGTAAACAGTAGTGATTACAAGATAAACAGGCGCTACATCCATTCACGCTTACTGAGCGATCCCAAAGCGCGTGTTCTGACAGAGCGTGACCAATTGAATCACAGAAATACACCGCATAGAATATACACCTTGCAATAACCTCGGTAACTGTGATACTGTTTGGCTGAGATTCTGGCGTGTGGCGACTGATATGTAATGTCGCTTGTTGTCTCATTGCACATAAGATTACTCATAAGAGTGTAGTCAGAGCCCATTAACGTCGATGCTGAAATGTAACACATGACATATATCCATGTTGACGGGGAAATGCAATTCCAGACAGAAAACCAGGTACAATGGTGTTGCTTCAACTCAGTTGTGGAGGCAAGCGAGCCATATAAAGCAATACACAATTAACTAGGTCATTACTTTTGTGTAAATCCTTCTAGTGCACCGCCTTCTTCAAATATATAATTCAGGAACAAAGGTTTGAAAAAACGCTTCAGCCGCTCTTTTCAGATTGAAATATTTACTTGATATCTAAACGCTGTTGTCATTAACCGCAAATCAGGCCTAATCAACATTTCATGTATTTTATATCGCTCGCGTGCCCCGCTGGCGCATAATAGCGAGACAGACCGTAAGGTGATTATATTGTGTTGGTGATTAAACTGACACTGGGTCATGAGGTCGATCTCACATCTGACCTTCAAATAACATTACAAGGCCAATACATTTGTGTCATACCTCTTCGTACACCGTATTCTTCCAATATATCATTCAGGATCAAAAATTTACAAAACTTCAGCTGCTCTTTTCAGATTGAAATATTTACCTACTATGAAAAATCTGCTGTCATTAATTGCAAACCAGGCCTAATCAACATCACATGTATGTTATATCGGTCGTGGATCTCGATGGCGCATGATAGCGAGACAGACCTTTAGGTGATTATGTGTTGATGATTAAAATGACACTGGGTCATTAGGTAGACATCACCTCTGACCTTCACGTCAATGCCAAATATTCCGTATTTATGTAGGCGTCAATGGTATGGCAGTGCTTCTCGTCAAACACGATAGATGGCGCTCTGACCACAAGTAATGTATTGCAATGCACACTGCTAGTTTGTCTCCAAGTAAAGACACCTAGGTAATGGACCAATAACGTTCACAAATAGACACTGTTCGAACGAATTTATTGTCCCAACACAAACCACAAGAGATATATTATCTGACATGTAGTGATTGCTCTATAGTGAACGGCTGGTTGATGAGATTGCAATCATCAACATTGTAGCCGACAACATGTAGCCTGCTAATTGGTTTATGAACCTCTGACTGTGTCTTGTTGAATCGCCAGCCCGGACCTATGCATCGACAACAAGCTCTCCTAACGACCTTCCAAGTTTTCGCACGTCACTTAACACAGGCACTTACATCAAGTCACAGACATGACCAGCCCTTTAGCTACCATTCAGACGACTTTTGTTCACTGAACAATTTTATAACTTTATTCAGACATTGTAACCACCCCTCTCCCCCTCCAGCCATAGATGCTGTTAAATGTATTTACTCTTTGGGAGGACTTTACTTGCTTATTTCTGTACATTATGTCAGGATATAAGACGCAATAAACTGTTACTTTAAAATGAGACGCCCATTATGAAGCAAGTTGTATGTTTTCTATACAGGGAAACAAACCCGACCACGTGATCAGAATATGTCACAGTAGTAGCATATTGGAACACTCTTTTAGTTTACAAATAATTAAGTGGACTTCCTTGACATAATTCATGAATCACTCTTTTACTTTTCAATATGCGTTATGGTTCGAGCAATATCAATAAACAGAGTGCCTTATTACATTGATTGGACCTGATTAAACGCATACATCAATTGATAAGTCGACTTCGCGAGCTACATCAACAGATTAAAAAAGGAGTAATGGTTATTATATATTTGAATAATTAGGTAGAAAGTATATTATAAACATACTGGAGATGGACAGCAAACATCCATTATAATGCCATAACATATGCAATGATAATCTGTCCTTATATACTACGTACTTGATGTAAGAATGATAATGATCACATTATTTGAGAGACGGAATATGTCACGTTATTGCATCGTATTTTTTCCGTATGGATATTCAACGCAAAGAATGAAGCATCAGTCATTGTTCACAAACTGGGGCTAGATTATAGCAGGACAAACCTGGCAAACGACCAGGTGATCTGGCGGCTTTTATTGATTGATTACCAACTGATGAGTTCAGCTTACAGCTGCCTGCCCGACTATTTGGTTTCCCAGTCTATACATCACCGACTGATCCTGTAATTTTTACTCCAAGCCTGACATACACACGACCAACCAGTGATCCAAATCACCAACTGGGTAAAGCTAGGTCACAAAACACCACCTTTCAAAACCTCCACCTTTCCTGGTGTATTTTCCACATTTTAGGCCATTCATGCAAATCCGAATATTCCTTATGAATTTGAACATTTCCACATATAATGTTAAATCATTTTGCATTACAGAAAGGGCAAAGGCTATTTGCTTATTTCAGAATGTCGCAATTACATAACCTCTTCGGCATCACATATACGGAACTCGTATATATATTCTATACTCAAAGGAACAGCAATGATCACATTGAGCCCTGAGCAAACGTTCATTACACTGCCTTAATTTAATGTTATTTGCCACAAGTAAATATCATTCTCTAACTCTTGAACTGATTCTACTAATAATATTATATCAATGAAAAAATACATCATCATGAAACACAATAAATCGCGCGTCCGATGAAAATATTTAGTACACCTGAGTACAATTATAATTTCGGTCCTGCTGCATGGTATCAAGAACGATGGTCATCGCTTTCAGTCTCACCTCTTTGGGATTTCTTTCCTGAATCGGTGACTGACAGAGTGAAGGATGCAAGAGGTATTTGGTGTTCAGGCTGTAATTGCAGTCCAACTAATGAGACAAATAGGCCTCTTGTTCATCCAATACGATTTATCATCATATCATTCTAACCTAGTTTACCTGGATAGTCTCCGCAACATATGTGACTGTTACCTTACGATTTGCAGCGAGAGTTGCTCCTGCTCAAGGGATCTTTTGCGTTATTTACACGTTTTTACGCTGCTATAGAATTAACAACACAAGTCATTTGTTACCTGCAAGAGGATAGTCAGAAACGGTCATGTGTATAATCTTTCCTAGATTCTCTGAGCAAATGCAGCATCTATTAACCCACAGTACAACGATATAACCAATCAAGTGCAGTCACGTGTGCCCTTTCAAATCACCTGAGCATGAAGTGCACTTAAAGGTAGCCTTTTTGCACTTTCGAGCCGAGTACACCCATTCCTTATAAAACATACCTCTATGAGGCCTCTGGAATGGTGGTCCGTATTGGCTTTCATCATGTAGCTTCAACAAGCATTACACCGAATGGCTGGGTTGCACAGAGTAAGATTCTATGGTAATTCTACAAGCTGTAATTGCACCTGCCCTAGTATGGACATCGGCGGATTTAAAAATCAGAGATAATTTCAATTCAATCAATCAATTTGTTTTTGTAACTGTCACCAAACATTTTATACTGCTTCAATATATTATATCAATTTCAATAATTGACAGTTACGTGGGAGGGGTGGGGGCAAGGTAGTAGCCAACCTTATAATAGCCTATGCATGGCAGCTTTATATTCTTATATATTCATAGGCATCTAATTTCAAAAACATTAATACTGATTAATGAAAACGGCTTTATTGTTATTGTAAAACAACCTTAGATTTGAATAGTGTATACTGCATATGCCTGTATAAATATGTTCGTTGACTAATTTTTTTTTAAAAGGTGGTGGGCATATGTGGGTTGATGTTCGCAAGTTATGTCGGTGCGGCCACTGGTATGATGTAAATGGGTTGCAAAGACGTTCTGGTTTTAGTTTGTTGAGTATTTGCCGAGTGTATATTAGCGCCTGAATCTTATATATGGCTTGGAATAAGAGCTGTCATTGTTTATGAAATATAATAGAAATGTGCTGGGTGAGTTGTACCGGGTTTTTTTTTTGATAATTTCTGTAGAAGTGCATTCAGCATGTGGATGCCTCTAACAACTTTTCCACATATTTTAGCTATGTGGTTTTTTCCATTCCAAGTGTTTATCTATATCGAAACCTAGAAAATTTATCATTATATGAAGTGCCCGTTGTGGGTTTGTCTTTTTACCCTCAATTATCATGGTTTTGGACTTATCCGCATTCAATGCGGATTTATGTTCAAGGCACCTTCGTAATATGTAGAATAAATCCGTGTTTATGGAATCTTCGCCGTCTTCGTGATTACTTGATGTTTTATTTATTTTTTTATCGTCGGCAAATTATATTATATATGTTCCTTGTTAAACTGTTGGATGATCCTTGTCAAATATGTCTAATATGAATCTTTTTCGCCACCGAATTCAATCGTGAGGTGCTATGATTTCAGAAAATCTTTTTCATTCACTGCATCAAGCCACAAACCGGTAAACAGTAACCAACGGGTGATCAGGAAAAGCCAATAAATGTGCCACCGTTGATTCATGCCGCAATCACTCATGCGTTCACCACTGCTTGCATCTTCTATTAAGCACACTACGCCTTATTGGTGAATAATAATTAGGCTAGCCTTGAGTTGATCATTTTATGCTGATGATAAACTGACACTAGGGGATGAGGTCATCTTCACCTCAAACCTTCACGTCACAGCCAGGCGGTCCTTATTAGTAGTGAGCGGCCGGATTGGACCATGAAGCTGCTTTAGTGAAGATGAATCTGTCAATGGTTATGCTATCAATCTTACGTCCGAGGATAACCAATGCTATGGCAACACGTTATGTATTGCATCGTGATAAGAATGGAGTGGGCGCTGGTAGTATGTGTCTTAGTGTGGATACGCCGAGCACATCACTGATTACATTGTACAACAGCTACCTTCAAAAAGATGTAGAGCGTTTATTTTTATTTACCCTGTGGTGTGCCTTACAACAATTAGCTCTGCCGACTGATAACCGGGTCAGATATTATAGCACTGGCACTTACATGGCAGCGTCATCAACTTCTGTGATGGCAATGTCTTAAGACACAAGAAAAATATTTCATAGGACGCACAGATGGTGAACGTTCGACAAACGTTAAATTGCACTATAAAGGAAACACTGTACTTATATTCCGTAAGGTAATCTAACCCAGGCAAAACCCAATTCACAATCACGTGGATACTTTATTGCGTCTTCAATTGCGGATTTGTTTAGAAAATGGTTTGTCAAAACGTGAGAAATCTGGGATAATCGATTAACGAGAATCATTACCATACGGAACGGATTTATGATACCAATACATAGGGCTCTAGTACCTCATGTTGTCTCGTGATATCACTTTGTTTTTAAACAATACGGTTGAGATTTTAGTAGAGATTTATGATAATTGATATAGAGCAATAATACTGAAATGGTACACACCAGACTGATATGCCATGTTGCGATGTGGCATGAGCAACATTGCAGTTGCCCTACCCTGGATATTATCACTATTTGGTATACCCGTATCTTATAAATAGACGTAGCCGTTGTTATGCGAAATCAATAGACAGACACCCAAGTAGAAGCACTAAATGGTTCCTTTGTTGCAACCATACATTGGCCGGTCTTTGCATCACCAAGTCTTATTGGTGTGTTGTATGGCATTTTCACATTCTGTGCATTAGTAGCTTGATGTAATGGCGATAAGGATCAACCTCCAAACATGAAGAATTGATAGGTTGATCCCCACGAAGGTGATTCAATATCAGAATTACAAAATGGATATTGTTTTGGTTTGATTGTTGACAAAACCAAGCATTTCATCACACACAAATGCATCATACCAATGATCACAGATTTGATAACGACATTACTATATTGTGGCTCCTGTGTAACAGGTAGCGTGTTTTGTAGCGACTGTACTTACAATGAATCTTGCAATTACACCGGCTGTTCATATGAGAGGCGAAGAATCGCAATATAAAATCAGACGAAAAGTTGCGTCTTGCAATAACATAAATAAGAACTTAACTAGTTCATTGAGAGGCGTTGCCATGAATATCATAATGATTGCATAACCATTCAAGGTGGAGAATGTGTTAAGAGATACTGAAACAGCGAGTAATAAACAGAACAAAGATGGGAAATAGGGCCGAGTATCTCTTGTTTTAATACAACATATATCCATAAGTCCATGGCCACTCCAGTGTAATCCTTTGATGAACACAGCATAAAATATCGCTTTTGCTGAATTATGCAGAACTGTGACGAAACTTGTAGATTGAAATGTTCTAACACCATGAACCCGCCGTAATTATAAAGGGCAAACCGAGACCTCGGAAAATGGAGTCGTTATTACAAAGAGCTTGGTCTCATGATAATAAGACAGGATGTAAGTTGATCACAGGATACAGACACCATTACTGCAAAGTATAATGGGCCAGTTGAAAAGGTCAATGCTAGTGATGTCAACCTCTTCACACAGGACATTCAGTGCTACGGCTTATTGCCATGTATTTCATTCAGATTAACGCTGGCTGAATAGTATCCACTTATGCACATCTCATGCTATGGATACTTAACTTGAATGTGGTTAGCCTGCTCCTTCAGCGGATCCATTATTTCAAAGAAATCCATAATTGTTTTAACCATAACGCCTATTCCTTCAATGAGGTATGGTTCTATAAAGCCCTACCTGATGCAGTGATTGCCCTATCACTAACTGCCATACGGAGTCAGATTCGTTTGTGTTCGGTATTTCATTGGAAATTAATGAGCGATGTGAAGCTTTACCTGGGTTGGATATTGATATAGAGTATCCTGTATCGTTTACTAAGCCTTTATTTGAAGTTTAACTATGGCTATGGCTGGAATAATATAATGCTTAGTGAAAGTGGAATGTAATCCCAGTCCTGTCAGACATATCTCTCATGCAAGAACGCGCTGTAACATTGTGTGGATAAAAGATTGCACAGACACATCGTTTATGACATCGTTATGCTCGGATGAGAATCGTTTGTAACTTGATTATAATATTCAAGATAATTCGCGATGGCTCACGTTGACATTTTGGTAGAGTGTTGCGCGATATCCAATTGTATGCGTCAAATGTATCGCGCGAACGTGTTCAGCGTTTTTGATTTTGTCACTTTAGATTAAAAGCTGTAGAAAATAAGTGTGTCGAATTCCGCGCAGTGCTGATTACAAGCTGTAGTGAATGAGTGTGTCGAATTCCACGCATTGCTGATTACAAGCTGTAGTGAATGAGTGCGTCGTATTCCGCGCAGTGCTGATTACAAGCTGTAGTGAATGAGTGCGTCGAATTCCGCGCAGTGCTGATTACAAGCTGTAGTGAATAAGTGCGTTGAATTTCGCGCAATGCTGATTACAAGCTGTAGTAAATAAGTGCGTTGAATTTCGCGCAGTGCTGATTACAAGCTGTAGTGAATGAGTGCTTCGGATTCTGCACAGTGCTGATTACAAGCTGTAGCGAATGAGTGCGTCGGATTCTGCGCAGTGCAGTTGCGGTTCTAAACTGGGTGTTTGTATATTTGTTCAATATAAATGCTCGACACGTGAAAATACACATCGATTTAATCTAAAAACACTTAAAAAAAGTTCGGAACAGAGGAAATTGTTTCCTACTGCTGCATGTTAATACCACTTGTACTGGCCAATGGGAGCAGTGGAATGTAGTAGAGGCATCCAAGCTTTACTCCTCACACGCAACTAGCTCTCTTTGCCCCACCAGTCCACCACCATAAATAGACGTTCTTACCGTGGAAACCTACCGTCAAATAAGACGATCATGAGCTAAAGAGAATTACAACAATTCTCTATTCATATTAGATCATAATGTATGTTTTATGAAAGTCATGGTATGTATTTTTACATCGGCTTCACACTTTATGATAGGACCGTGAGAAACATATCAAGACATCGGCAACGAAGTCGTTCTGGTTACCTTAGTTACACATTTACCATGAACATACTGTGTTTCTATTCCCGCGAAAGCCGTTTGTATAATCCATCAGTATGTCAGATCTGGAAAGTTCCGTCAACTAGTTGGGTCTCGAGTGTCATCAGATGTGGTAAGCACTGTCGAATGATTAATATCAAAAGAATACCCAAAAGGGTTCCCTTCATGACTCCTCTTCGTTATCTCTAAGCACCTCAATTAATGATTAACATGGTACAAACTAACAGGGATATATAAGAGGCGGTGTTCGAGTCGTTTTTATGTCAAATCAGCTCTCATTTGTCTTATATAGAATATTCGATCATCAAACTCACCTTTCTCATGGTAAACAGTAGTGATTACAAGATAAACAGGCGCTACATCCATTCACGCTTACTGAGCGATCCCAAAGCGCGTGTTCTGAGAGAGCGTGACCAATTGAATCAAAGAAATACACCGCGTAGAATATACACCTTGCAATAACCTCGGTAACTGTGATACTGTTTGGCTGAGATTCTGGCGTGTGGCGACTGATATGTAATGTCGCTTGTTGTCTCATTGCACATAAGATTACTCATAAGAGTGTAGTCAGAGCCCATTAACGTCGATACTGAAATGTAACACATGACATATATCCATGTTGACGGGGAAATGCAATTCCAGACAGAAAACCAGGTACAATGGTGTTGCTTCAACTCAGTCGTGGAGGCAAGCGAGCCATATAAAGCAATACACAATTAACTAGGTCATTACTTTTGTATAAATCCTTCTAGCGCACCGCCTTCTTCAAATATATAATTCAGGAACAAAAGTTTGAAAACGCTTCAGCCGCTCTTTTCAGATTGAAATACTTACTTGATATCTAAACGCTGTTGTCATTAACCGCAAATCAGGCATAATCAACATTTCATGTATTTTATATCGCTCGCGTGCCCCGCTGGCGCATAATAGCGAGACAGACCGTAAGGTGATTATATTGTGTTGGTGATTAAACTGACACTGGGTCATGAGGTCGATCTCACATCTGACCTTCAAATAACATTACAAGGCCAATACATTTGTGTCATACCTCTTCGTACACCGTATTCTTCCAATATATCATTCAGGATCAAAAATTTACAAAACTTCAGCTGCTCTTTTCAGATTGAAATATGTACCTAATATGAAAAATCTGCTGTCATTAACTGCAAACCAGGCCTAATCAACATCACATGTATGTTATATCGGTCGTGGATCTCGATGGCGCATGATAGCGAGACAGACCTTTAGGTGATTATGTGTTGATGATTAAACTGACACTGGGTCATTAGGTAGACATCACCTCTGACCTTCACGTCAATGCCAAATATTCCGTATTTATGTAGGTGTCAATGGTATGGCAGTGCTTCTCGTCAAACACGATAGATGGCGCTCTGACCACAAGTAATGTATTGCAATGCACACTGCTAGTTTGTCTCCAAGTAAAGACACCTAGGTAATGGACCAATAACGTTCACAAATAGACACTGTTCGAACGAATTTATTGTCCCAACACAAAGCACAAGAGATATATCATCTGACATGTAGTGATTGCTCTATAGCGAACGGCTGGTTGATGAGATTGCAATCATCAACATTGTAGCCGACAACATGTAGCCTGCTAATTGGTTTATGAACCTCTGACTGTGTCTTGTTGAATCGCCAGCCCGGACCTATGCATCGACAACAAGCTCTCCTAACGACCCACCAAGTTTTCGCACGTCACTTAACACAGGCACTTACATCAAGTCACAGACATGACCAGCCCTCTAGCTACCATTCAGACGACTTTTGTTCGCTGAACAATTTTATAACTTTATTCAGACATTGTAACCCCCCTCTCCCCCTCCAGCCATAGATGCTGTTAAATGTATTTACTCTTTGGGAGGACTTTACTTGCTTATTTCTGTACATTATGTCAGGATATAAGACGCAATAAACTGTTACTTTAAAATGAGACGCCCATTATGAAGCAAGTTGTATGTTTTCTATACAGGGAAACAAACCCGACCACGTGATCAGAATATGTCACAGTAGTAGCATATTGGAACACTCTTTTAGTTTACAAATAATTAAGTGGACTTCCTTGACATAATTCATGAATCACTCTTTTACTTTTCAATATGCGTTATGGTTCGAGCAATATCAATAAACAGAGTGCCTTATTACATTGATTGGACCTGATTAAACGCATACATCAATTGATAAGTCGACTTCGCGAGCTACATCAACAGATTAAAAAAGGAGTAATGGTTATTATATATTTGAATAATTAGGTAGAAAGTATATTATAAACATACTGGAGATGGACAGCAAACATCCATTATAATGCCATAACATATGCAATGATAATCTGTCCTTATATACTACGTACTTGATGTAAGAACGATAATGATCACATTATTTGAGAGACGGAATATGTCACGTTATTGCATCGTATTTTTTTCCGTATGGATATTCAACGCAAAGAATGAAGCACTGGCCATTGTACACAAACTGCGGCTAGATTATGGCCGGAGCAGCTAGGTGTACGTGCAGAGGATCTGGCGGCGTTTATTGATTCATTACCAACTGATGAGTTCAGCTTACAGCTGCCTGCCCGGCTAGTTGGTTTCCCAGTCTATACATCACCGACTGATCCTGCAATTTTCACTCCAAGCCTGACATACACGCCACCTACCAGTGCTCAAAATGACCAGCTGGGTATATCTAGGTCACAAAACAGCTGTCGTTCGTAAAACACATCTTCTTTAATCATGCATTGGCCATATTTCAGACTATTCAGGCAAATCCGAATATTGCAAATGAATTCGAACATTTTCAAATTTGATTTTAAATCTTTTTGCATTGCAGAAATGGCATAGGCTATTTGCTTACGTGAGAATATCACAATTGCACAAACTCTTCAGCATCATATACACGGAACTTGTACATATATTCTTAGATTAAAGGAACAGCAATGATCACTTTAAGTGAGGCCCTGACAACCGTTCATCACATTGCTTTTATTAAATGTATTTGCAACATATAAATATCATGCTCTTAATCTTGAACAGATTCTTCGGATAATTTTATAGCAATGAAAGAAATACACCACCATGAAAACAAAATCTCGCGTCAGAAAAAATATTGAAATCTGGTATATACATTGTAGCAGCTGCTTCAATAAAAGTAATCAAAAAGAATTCTACTATGGCTAGACGAAGGCGTGGCACTATGGTGCACGACTTAATGTATAACATAAGATGGTAAGCTCCACGTGTCATTACAACTGAGTACAATTATGACATAATTTCAGTCAAACTGCTTGCTGTCAAGAACGGTGGTCCTCGCTCTCAGTCGCGCCTCATTTGGGACTTTTTTTCCTGAATCGGTGACTGACAGAGTGATAAAATCCAGCAGTATGTTGGTGATCGGTCCGACTTGAGACAAATAGGCGCCTTGTTCATCCAATATCAGTTATAATAAACTTTATTCTAACCTAGTTTCCCTGGATAGTCTCCGCAACGTATGATACTGTTGTCTTGCAATTAGCAACGTTGTTCATTATCCACCTTGCGTTGCTCCTGCTCAAGGGATCTTTTGGGTTATTGACACGTTTTTACGCTGTTATAGAATTAACAACACAAGTCATCTGTTACCAGCGAGATGATAGTCAGAAACTATCATTTGCATAAGTTTGCCTTGGTTTATTTATTGTACAAACATATCACGAGTATAGTCGGCTCTCTATTATTTTGTAGCATGCATTAAGGTATTATTATTACATAAAACCTTTTTTGCACATGTTCTGAGTTGGGCTGTTTATCACCGCATGATTCAGTGATAGCATCTAGTTTTGTAGTGATTTTTTCATGACAAAAAGTGAGCTGTAACTGTTTGTAGCCACTCTAGTTGGGCAGATACGGCGTGGTTGTGCACTCTCTAAATACATCATGAAATTATTTCCTGTTGTAGAGGCATTTGGTCAGGATTGGGTTGAGAGAGGATATTTCAGGTTTCTTGTAATTTATTTTCGTAAGCATTACCCATATAGCTAACCAAACCAACCTTTATGATGGTAAAACATGAACATGGAGACATATGCCAAAAAACACTCAAAATTATATAGATTTGTAATCGTAAATTGCACTTAAAGGTCAACTACAAAGATTTTTTTTATTCCATTTTTCCAAAGTTTTATGTTTTAAAAGGGTATCGTGACAAAATTAGGTGACTGCGCGCTTTGTTTCTTTTAGAAAAATCATTTTTAAATGTATATTTCCCACGTCGAATCTGACAAGATACCGCTCGGTAAAATTCGTGAATTTCCGTACAGTGACGTCATTCGGGTTGTTTGCGAATGTTCATCGCCATCTTTAGCCTTACCGGTTGGTTGACAGCGTGTGACTAACTCATCTTTCTTCACGGTCTGGTGCGTTTCTTTGTGTGGATTATGCCTTATTGCTGTGCGTTTGGTTGTCGGAACAATGAGAAGTCAGGCGTGATTTTTTTTCTTCTAAAAGACATATGCGCCGCATATGGGTGTCGAAAGTCAAGCGTAAACACTGGAGTCCTGCCCTTATAGTTATACGTCGTAATAATCAGTTCTATGTTCTGATCATTTCGAGAAAAGTGCTTATGAGACTGACTCAGAGCTGATCAAAAGTCTAGGATTTCGTAAGAAACCTATGGTCCGAAATGGTATTGGCAGCTGAGCAGATAGATAAATCAAGTGACAGTGGTGAATCACAGACTGAGGTGTCACACTCAAGTACTGCCGACCTAGGCTAGGCGAAGAAACTTCGCCAGTCAGCGTCCGCGCTGTTTGCTACACCAGGGGCGAGTGCCTTGCCGTCTGCCGACCATGAAGCTTGTTCTCACTTGTCATTAGGGGTGCAGGCAAATGTTTGGGTGAGTGTCACAAGGCAACTGCATTATTATATATGATGAAATGCATTGGCAGGGATAACTTCTGCTGTATGTATCCATGTGTCTTTTCAGAGTCAATTTGTAAACATTTACATCCTTAAAGGCTATGATGAATGAAATTGTAGCATACTTATTGTATTGATACCATCTTTCCTGGGATAAAGAAATATTCAAGAGGTACCCAAGTTGGCCCATCTCACCAAAAGTGTCACCAGGGGCACCCAATATGAGCCCCAGGAGGAATCTGTTGGACTGGTGGACAGCGATGATGAGATGGAAACTGACCCTGACTATGACTTCACTGACGAAGTGATGATGCTGAGATGGATACTGATGATGACATGGCGTTTGAAGAACTGTTAGGTAAATATTGTTTTGTTTGTAGTGTAATCACAGGGTTTTATTTGATGGAAGAAAAATTTAGCTCACAGAATGCTTATGTACAGTGGTGTTGATCTGGAGTATGGCCCTAGTCAGAATCAAAGAGTTTTGCTTGTTTTGAACACTGAACATGTTCAGGTATGGGAAAATCCCAAGCCTGTCAAAGTACCAATTTTTTTTGGTGTGAACATGCATTAATCTAAAATGAAACACGTTATTTTGACATTTATTACCGAAACCTGAATAAGTTTCATTTGCACAAACATTGTTACCCAATTCAAAATTGGCATATAATATAACTTACTTATTATATGACTATCATAAAATATGAATATCATTGATTTGCTTCAGACTATGTACATCAGGTGCTTGATCTAAGGGTAAAATACCCAAGCTACAGACTTGCTGAGGTCCTTGCAGATGACAGGACTGCCCCACCACCTATTGCCTCCCAGTACGAGAAACCTGAAAAGGATCTTCTCGTAGGTGCTCACAGGTGTCGATTCAACCTGACCAAGAAATCTTCCACTCCATTGTAGATAACCTGTCTATTTGCCGCCTGGGTCAGGGAATGATTTTCTAACAGCTGTTACCACACAGACTGCCAGCACTTTCCTGTTTCTTTTGCCCAGTCTGTGCCATATCCAGAGTGTAAACTGGCGGTAGGCTAGATACCTGAATAATCTGAAGCAATATGTCAATTAGTTGTCTATGGTTTTAAAATAAGTTGTATAGTTAAAAAAACAATTGTCATTTGTCAACCATTCCCTCACTTCATAATTTTATTGTAAGCTCTGCCTCTGGATTTCATGTAACTGGCATTATTTATTCTTGGCTATGTGAAATATATTGTAGTTCATCAATATGAACACTGAATATTTTACACAGTGGAATTAATGTTCCCTTTGTAATAAATATGATTGTTCAACTTCAAACCATCCTTTTTGGTAGCAATAATGGCTAACTTACTCATTGTAGAGACCTCATCTCCAACAGGTCTGTCCATTTGAATAGATTCAAATTTGGACACTTCCAGCACATTTTTATTCATGCAGCTAGCCAGGAATCTGGGATGCTTGGTGATGCATGTCCATTCCTCCGTTAGAGCCATCACTCTCTCCAAACTTCTGTAGCACTCTCTGGCTGTGTCCATTGGGATGCAGTAATGACAGCTACACCTAAGTTAGAGAAATAATTAAAGAGTCATTGTAAATTTATATTTGTGGTACAATGAATGAATATAAAAGGAAAATACTTTATAAACTGCATGCAAACATCTGTCCACAATATTCAATGTGCTCAGGGTACAATGACAAAGCTACATTCACTAGCCAAGTACTATTTGTTGTAGAAGTTAGGTCTGTCAACATGCCATCCTCAACTTACAGAATGTGTAAATTTATTGGATAAATGGAACTAACGATTATTTTTTACCAGTTAATATAGTTCAATAAAGCTTGGGAAGGGTATTCTAAAACTTATCATTCATCGAAATCTTTTGTTGATTCTTCATCCGAAGCAGACCCTTGAGTTAGACTTAGAGCTCCCGGTGTCATTTCGTAGTGTGACTTGGATTTTTCAACTCCCGTCCGTATTGGCTCAAATAAATAGTCATGGACATGATTTGCCCTAATGTTATGCTATGGGGACTCGTAAACTTCATCAGAAGACGACATGGCTTGTCAAAACGGTGTAATTTAAAAATCCAAACAATCGTTTTTCGCTTCGCTCGCTCGCTCGCAGTCAAATTCTCTTGGAGTCAGCGCAGCAGGAATGACGTCACGCAATGTGCACCTAGCGGCCAACTGAGGCAAAATGGCATCGAGAAGATGGCTTGTATTTTCTTCCGAATGAAACCTTATCGGTGGATTTTTAGTACTTATGCATGCCGTTGCAATGAATTATGGGTCCCCGTTGGTTTATGAGTTATTAATCTTCAATTTGAAACACATTATAAAGAAATGATGAAAATCGTTGTAGTTGACCACCTTCGTTCCGATTACACCCATTTCTTATAACAAAAACAGCACTATGGGGCCTTTTGAATGGTGGTCCGTTTTGGCATTCATCCTGTAGCTTGCTTCAACCAACACCAAGCAGAAGGGCATGGTAGCACAGAGTCAGGTACTGTTGGAATTCTGCAAGCTGTAATTGCACCTGCCTTAGTATGGACATCGGCGTTCTAATTGACCCCCATGTGGTAATGAACCCTTGTACTCAATTCCCTATGTGGATTTGAATATCTGCTATAATGTCAATTCCGGCAATCAATTTATTTTTTGTAACTGTCACCAAAAATGTATAAAGATTCTATATATTCAAATTCAATAATCGACAGTTACGGGAGAGCTCATTTAGGCATAGATGCCCCTGGCCTGGCAAGGTAGGAGCCAACCTTTATTGCAAAAAGCAAAACAAAAACGAACAAAATCTTTACAGACACAAGAAATCTTAAGACACAAGAAAAATATTTCATAGGACGCACAGATGGTGAACGTTCGACAAACGTTAAATTGCACTATAAAGGAAACACTGCACTTATATTCCGTAAGGTAATCTAACCCAGGCAAAACCCAATTCACAATCACGTGGATGCTTTATTGCGTCTTCAATTGCGGATTTGTTTAGAAAATGGTTTGTCAAAACGTGAGAAATCTGGGATAATCGATTAACGAGAATCATTACCATACGGAATGGATTTATGATACCAATACATAGGGCTTTAGTACCTCATGTTGTCTCGTGATATCACTTTGTTTTTAAACAATACGGTTGAGATTTTAGTAGAGATTTATGATAATTGATATAGAGCAATAATACTGAAATGGTACACACCAGACTGATATGCCATGTTGCGATGTGGCATGAGCAACATTGCAGTTGCCCTACCCTGGATATTATCACTATTTGGTATACCCGAATCTTATAAATAGACGTAGCCGTTGTTATGCGAAATCAATAGCTATTTTGCAGACACCCAAGTAGAAACACTAAATGGTTCCTTTGTTGCAACCATACATTGGCCGGTCTTTGCATCACCAAGTCTTATTGGTGTGTTGTATGGCATTTTCACATTCTGTGTATTAGTAGCTTGATGTAATGGCGATAAGGATCAACCTCCAAACATGAAGAATTGATAGGTTGATCCCCACGAAGCTGATTCAATATCAGAATTACAAAATGGATATTGTTTTGGTTTGATTGTTGACAAAACCAAGCATTTCATCACACACACAAATGCATCATACCAATGATCACAGATTTGATAACGACATTACTATATTGTGGCTCCTGTGTAACAGGTAGCGTGTTTTGTAGCGACTGTACTTACAATGAATCTTGCAATTGCACCGGCTTTTCATATGAGAGGCGAAGAATCGCAATATAAAATCAGACGAAAAGTTGCGTCTTGCAATAACATAAATAAGAACTTAACTAGATATGAAATCGCTACAAACAGTTCATTGAGAGGCGTTGCCATGAATATCATAATGATTGCATAACCATTCAAGGTGGAGAATGTGTTAAGAGATACTGAAATAGCGAGTAATAAACAGAACAAAGATGGGAAATAGGGCCGAGTATCTCTTGTTTTAATACAACATATATCCATAAGTCCATGGCCACTCCAGTGTAATCCTTTGATGAACACAGCATAAAATATCGCTTTTGCTGAATTATGCAGAACTGTGACGAAACTTGTAGATTGAAATGTTCTAACACCATGAACCCGCCGTAATTATAAAGGGCAAACCGAGACCTCGGAAAATGGAGTCGTTATTACAAAGAGCTTGGTCTCATGATAATAAGACAGGATGTAAGTTGATCAGGATACAGACACCATTACTGCAAAGTATAATGGGCCAGTTAAAAAGGTCAATGCTAGTGATGTCAACCTCTTCACACAGGACATTCAGTGCTACGGCTTATTGCCATGTATTTCATTCAGATTAACGCTGGCTGAATAGTATCCACTTATGCACATCTCATGCTATAGATACTTAACTTGAATGTGGTTAGCCTGCTCCTTCAGCGGATCCATTATTTCAAAGAAATCCATAATTGTTTTAACCATAACGCCTATTCCTTCAATGAGGTATGGTTCTATAAAGCCCTACCTGATGCAGTGATTGCCCTACCACTAACTGCCATACGGAGTCAGATTCGTTTGTGTTCGGTATTTCATTGGGAATTAATGAGCGATGTGAAGCTTTACCTGGGTTGGATATTGATATAGAGTATCCTGCTATGGCTGGAATAATATAATGCTTAGTGTAAGTGGAATGTAATCCCAGTCCTGTCAGACATATCTCTCATGCAAGAACGCGCTGTAACATTGTGTGGATAAAAGATTGCACAGACACATCGTTTATGACATCGTTTCGTCCCCTCTGCATGAGTCCGTCCCTGCTCGGATGAGAATCTTTTGTAACTTGATTATAATATTCAAGATAATTCGCGATGGCTCACGTTGACATTTTGGTAGAGTGTTGCGCGATATCCAATTGTATGCGTCAAATGTATCGCGCGAACGTGTTCAGCGTTTTTGATTTTGTCACTTTAGATTAAAAGCTGTAGAAAATAAGTGTGTCGAATTCCGCGCAGTGCTGATTACAAGCTGTAGTGAATGAGTGCGTCGAATTCCACGCATTGCTGATTACAAGCTGTAGTGAATGAGTGCGTCGAATTCCGCGCCGTGCTGATTACAAGCTGTAGTGAATAAGTGCGTTGAATTTCGCGCAGTGCTGATTACAAGCTGTAGTGAATGAGTGCGTCGAATTCCACGCATTGCTGATTACAAGCTGTAGTGAATGAGTGCATCGAATTTCGCGCAGTGCTGATTACAAGCTGTAGTGAATGAGTGCTTCGGATTCTGCACAGTGCTGATTACAAGCTGTAGTGAATGAGTGCGTCGGATTCTGCGCAGTGCAGTTGCGGTTCTAAACTGGGTGTTTGTATATTTGTTCAATATAAATGCTCGACACGTGAAAATACACATCGATTTAATCTAAAAACACTTAAAAAGTTCGGAACAGAGGAAATTGTTTCCTACTGCTGCATGTTAATACCACTTGTACTGGCCAATGGGAGCAGTGGAATGTAGTAGAGGCATCCAAGCTTTACTCCTCACACGCAACTAGCTCTCTTTGCCCCACCAGTCCACCACCATAAATAGACGCTCTTACCGTGGAAACCTACCGTCAAATAAGACGATCATGAGCTAAAGGGAATTACAACAATTCTCTATTCATATTAGATCATAATGTATGTTTTATGAAAGTCATGGTATGTATTTTTACATCGGCTTCACACTTTATGATAGGACCGTGAGAAACATATCAAGACATCGGCAACGAAGTCGTTCTGGTTACCTTAGTTACACATTTACCATGAACATACTGTGTTTCTATTCCCGCGAAAGCCGTTTGTATAATCCATCAGTATGTCAGATCTGGAAACTTCCGTCAACTAGTTGGGTCTCGAGTGTCATCAGATGTGGTAAGCACTGTCGAATGATTAATATCAAAAGAATACCCAAAAGGGTTCCCTTCATGACTCCTCTTCGTTATCTCTAAGCACCTCAATTGATGATTAACATGGTACAAACTGACAGGGATATATAAGAGGCGGTGTTCGAGTCGTTTTTATGTCAAATCAGCTCTCATTTGTCTTATATAGAATATTCGATCATCAAACTCACCTTTCTCATGGTAAACAGTAGTGATTACAAGATAAACAGGCGCTACATCCATTCACGCTTACTGAACGATCCCAAAGCGCGTGTTCTGAGAGAGCGTGACGAATTGAATCAAAGAAATACACCGCGTAGAATATACACCTTGCAATAACCTCGGTAACTGTGATACTGTTTGGCTGAGATTCTGGCGTGTGGCGACTGATATGTAATGTCGCTTGTTGTCGCATTGCACATAAGATTACTCATAAGAGTGTAGTCAGAGCCCATTAACGTCGATGCTGAAATGTAACACATGACATATATCCATGTTGACGGGGAAATGCAATTCCAGACAGAAAACCAGGTACAATGGTGTTGCTTCAACTCAGTCGTGGAGGCAAGCGAGCCATATGAAGCAATACACAATTAACTAGGTCATTACTTTTGTATAAATCCTTCTAGTGCACCGCCTTCTTCAAATATATAATTCAGGAACGAAAGTTTGAAAACGCTTCAGCCGCTCTTTTCAGATTGAAATATTTACTTGATATCTAAACGCTGTTGTCATTAACCGCAAATCAGGCCTAATCAACATTTCATGTATTTTATATCGCTCCCGTGCCCCGCTGGCGCATAATAGCGAGACAGACCGTAAGGTGATTATATTGTGTTGGTGATTAAACTGACACTGGGTCATGAGGTCGATCTCACATCTGACCTTCAAATAACATTACAAGGCCAATACATTTGTGTCATACCTCTTCGTACACCGTATTCTTCCAATATATCATTCAGGATCAAAAATTTACAAAAACTTCAGCTGCTCTTTTCTGATTGAAATATTTACCTAATATGAAAAATCTGCTGTCATTAACTGCAAACCAGGCCTAATCAACATCACATGTACGTTATATCGGTCGTGGATCTCGATGGCGCATGATAGCGAGACAGACCTTTAGGTGATTATGTGTTGATGATTAAACTGACACTGGGTCATTAGGTAGACATCACCTCTGACCTTCACGTCAATGCCAAATATTCCGTATTTATGTAGGTGTCAATGGTATGGCAGTGCTTCTCGTCAAACACGATAGATGGCGCTCTGACCACAAGTAATGTATTGCAATGCACACTGCTAGTTTGTCTCCAAGTAAAGACACCTAGGTAATGGACCAATAACGTTCACAAATAGACACTGTTCGAACGAATTTATTGTCCCAACACAAAGCACAAGAGATATATCATCTGACATGTAGTGATTGCTCTATAGTGAACGGCTGGTTGATGAGATTGCAATCATCAACATTGTAGCCGACAACATGTAGCCTGCTAATTGGTTTATGAACCTCTGACTGTGTCTTGTTGAATCGCCAGCCCGGACCTATGCATCGACAACAAGCTCTCCTAACGACCCTCCAAGTTTTCGCACGTCACTTAACACAGGCACTTACATCAAGTCACAGACATGACCAGCCCTTTAGCTACCATTCAGACGACTTTTGTTCGCTGAACAATTTTATAACTTTATTCAGACATTGTAACCCACCCTCTCCCCCTCCAGCCATAGTTGCTGTTAAATGTATTTACTCTTTGGGATGACTTTACTTGCTTATTTCTGTACATTATGTCAGGATATAAGACGCAATAAACTGTTACTTTAAAATGAGACGCCCATTATGAAGCAAGTTGTATGTTTTCTATACAGGGAAACAAACCCGACCACGTGATCAGAATATGTCACAGTAGTAGCATATTGGAACACTCTTTTAGTTTACAAATAATTAAGTGGACTTCCTTGACATAATTCATGAATCACTCTTTTACTTTTCAATATGCGTTATGGTTCGAGCAATATGAATAAACAGAGTGCCTTATTACATTGATTGGACCTGATTAAAACGCATACATCAATTGATAAGTCGACTTCGCGAGCTACATCATGATTAAAAAAGGAGTAATGGTTATTATATATTTGAATAATTAGGTAGAAAGTATATTATAAACATACTGGAGATGGACAGCAAACATCCATTATAATGCCATAACATATGCAATGATAATCTGTCCTTATATACTACGTACTTGATGTAAGAATGATAATGATCACATTATTTGAGAGACGGAATATGTCACGTTATTGCATCGTATTTTTTCCGTATGGATATTCAACGCAAAGAATGAAGCACTGGCCATTGTACACAAACTGGGGCTAGATTATGGCCGGAACAGCTAGGTGTACGTGCAGAAGATCTGGCGGCGTTTATTGATTCATTACCAACTGATGAGTTCAGCTTACAGCTGCCTGCCCGGCTAGTTGGTTTCCCAGTCTATACATCACCGACTGATCCTGCAATTTTCACTCCAAGCCTGACATACACGCCACCTACCAGTGCTCAAAATGACCAGCTGGGTATATCTAGGTCACAAAACAGCTGTCGTTCGTAAAACACATCTTCTTTAATCATGCATTGGCCATATTTCAGACTATTCAGGCAAATCCGAATATTGCAAATGAATTCGAACATTTTCAAATTTGATTTTAAATCTTTTTGCATTGCAGAAATGGCATAGGCTATTTGCTTACGTGAGAATATCACAATTGCACAAACTCTTCAGCATCATATACACGGAACTTGTACATATATTCTTAGATTAAAGGAACAGCAATGATCACTTTAAGTGAGGCCTGACCAACCGTTCATCACATTGCTTTTATTAAATGTATTTGCAACATATAAATATCATGCTCTTAATCTTGAACAGATTCTTCGGATAATTTTATAGCAATGAAAGAAATACACCACCATGAAAACAAAATCTCGCGTCAGAAAAAATATTGAAATCTGGTATATACATTGTAGCAGCTGCTTCAATAAAAGTAATCAAAAAGAATTCTACTATGGCTAGACGAAGGCGTGGCACTATGGCGCACGACTTAATGTATAACATAAGATGGTAAGCTCCACGTGTCATTACAACTGAGTACAATTATGACATAATTTCAGTCAAACTGCTTGCTGTCAAGAACGGTGGTCCTCGCTCTCAGTCGCGCCTCATTTGGGACTTTTTTTCCTGAATCGGTGACTGACAGAGTGATAAAATCCAGCAGTATTTGGTGATCGGTCCGACTTGAGACAAATAGGCGCCTTGTTCATCCAATATCAGTTATAATAAACTTTATTCTAACCTAGTTTCCCTGGATAGTCTCCGCAACGTATGATACTGTTGTCTTGCAATTAGCAACGTTGTTCATTATCCACCTTGCGTTGCTCCTGCTCTAGGGATCTTTTGGGTTATTGACACGTTTTTACGCTGTTATAGAATTAACAACACAAGTCATCTGTTACCAGCGAGATGATAGTCAGAAACTATCATTTGCATAAGTTTGCCTTGGTTTATTTATTGTACAAACATATCACGAGTACAGTCGGCTCTCTATTATTTTGTAGCATGCATTAAGGTATTATTATTACATAAAACCTTTTTTGCACATGTTCTGAGTTGGGCTGTTTATCACCGCATGATTCAGTGATAGCATCTAGTTTTGTAGTGATTTTTTCATGACAAAAAGTGAGCTGTAACTGTTTGTAGCCACTCTAGTTGGGCAGATACGGCGTGGTTGTGCACTCTCTAAATACATCATGAAATTATTTCCTGTTGTAGAGGCATTTGGTCAGGATTGGGTTGAGAGAGGATATTTCAGGTTTCTTGTAATTTATTTTCGTAAGCATTACCCATATAGCTAACCAAACCAACCTTTATGATGGTAAAAACATGAACATGGAGACATATGCCAAAAAACACTCAAAATTATATAGATTTGTAATCGTAAATTGCACTTAAAGGTCAACTACAAAGATTTTTTTTATTCCATTTTTCCAAAGTTTTATGTTTTAAAAGGGTATCGTGACAAAATTAGGTGACTGCGCGCTTTGTTTCTTTTAGAAAAATCATTTTTAAATGTATATTTCCCACGTCGAATCTGACAAGATACCGCTCGGTTAAAAATTCGTGAATTTCCGTACAGTGACGTCATTCGGGTTGTTTGCGAATGTTCATCGCCATCTTTAGCCTTACCGGTTGGTTGACAGCGTGTGACTAACTCATCTTTCTTCACGGTCTGGTGCGTTTCTTTGTGTGGATTATGCCTTATTGCTGTGCGTTTGGTTGTCGGAACAATGAGAAGTCAGGCGTGATTTTTTTCTTTCTAAAAGACATATGCGCCGCATATGGGTGTCGAAAGTCAAGCGTAAACACTGGAGTCCTGCCCTTATAGTTATACGTCGTAATAACCAGTTCTATGTTCTGATCATTTCGAGAAAAGTGCTTATGAGACTGACTCAGAGCTGATCAAAAGTCTAGGATTTCGTAAGAAACCTATGGTCCGAAATGGTATTGGCAGCTGAGCAGATAGATAAATCAAGTGACAGTGGTGAATCACAGACTGAGGTGTCACACTCAAGTACTGCCGACCTAGGCTAGGCGAAGAAACTTCGCCAGTCAGCGTCCGCGCTGTTTGCTACACCAGGGGCGAGTGCCTTGCCGTCTGCCGACCATGAAGCTTGTTCTCACTTGTCATTAGGGGTGCAGGCAAATGTTTGGGTGAGTGTCACAAGGCAACTGCATTATTATATATGATGAAATGCATTGGCAGGGATAACTTCTGCTGTATGTATCCATGTGTCTTTTCAGAGTCAATTTGTAAACATTTACATCCTTAAAGGCTATGATGAATGAAATTGTAGCATACTTATTGTATTGATACCATCTTTCCTGGGATAAAGAAATATTCAAGAGGTACCCAAGTTGGCCCATCTCACCAAAAGTGTCACCAGGGGCACCCAATATGAGCCCCAGGAGGAATCTGTTGGACTGGTGGACAGCGATGATGAGATGGAAACTGACCCTGACTATGACTTCACTGACGAAGTGATGATGCTGAGATGGATACTGATGATGACATGGCGTTTGAAGAACTGTTAGGTAAATATTGTTTTGTTTGTAGTGTAATCACAGGGTTTTATTTGATGGAAGAAAAATTTAGCTCACAGAATGCTTATGTACAGTGGTGTTGATCTGGAGTATGGCCCTAGAGTTTTGCTTGTTTTGAACACTGAACATGTTCAGGTATGGGAAAATCCCAAGCCTGTCAAAGTACCAATTTCTTTTGGTGTGAACATGCATTAATCTAAAATGAAACACGTTATTTTGACATTTATTACCGAAACCTGAATAAGTTTCATTTGCACAAACATTGTTACCCAATTCAAAATTGGCATATAATATAACTTACTTATTATATGACTATCATAAAATATGAATATCATTGATTTGCTTCAGACTATGTACATCAGGTGCTTGATCTAAGGGTAAAAATACCCAAGCTACAGACTTGCTGAGGTCCTTGCAGATGACAGGACTGCCCCACCACCTATTGCCTCCCAGTACGAGAAACCTGAAAAGGATCTTCTCGTAGGTGCTCACAGGTGTCGATTCAACCTGACCAAGAAATCTTCCACTCCATTGTAGATAACCTGTCTATTTGCCGCCTGGGTCAGGGAATGATTTTCTAACAGCTGTTACCACACAGGCTGCCAGCACTTTCCTGTTTCTTTTGCCCAGTCTGTGC
>CM067350.1:49589597-49782097 GCA_034190875.2 Urechis unicinctus | reverse complement strand
GGCTTGCGGATAAACATGCCTTTCTTCTTCAGCGTATTAAGATTTTCTATATAGTAAGGAGTGTTGTTAGGTGAAATCATAGCAGTCGCTTGTTGGCTACAATACAACTGTAGGGCTCTGTTCTATGACCATCGTCAAATATTCAGTAAAGAACGTAGGTGATGTGTACAAGTTAATGTTGCTTGAACTGTTTTCCGACCTCAGTGGGTTTCGAAATAGTGACTTGTAATTCTTTACTGTAAGATTTGTTCAACGGGTTACCATTTGAGCTCGTGGGCAATTTATTTACGATCTGTCTGATCCCTTAAATGTTTGTCGAAAATTGGGTTTTATTGTGTAGGCAGAATAACCCACACCATTATTTAGTTACTTCAATGTTTCTTTGCCTCGAAGTAGCGTGGCTGACTGTGTACGGTTTACAACACGACTTGTCTGAATAGGCGATGCGGGAAATCGATAGAGATTAAAGCTTAATTGAAGCACTCGAGCATTTCATGGTGGTCTATAATCCGGGACGGTATTTAAGCCGCTGTGGGGCATGGAAGTCGACACCGCCTGGCATCGATATGGGGAATGTTTGCAGTAATAATGCTATTGCTCAAATAATGTGATGCGTTCATCAGAGAAACTAGGAATAGCACTAGAGTTTATATGTACGTCACTAGGAACAGATTATTCAATGTTATATACTTCTGCTCATTCAGAAGTTTAAAATTCTTACATTTGGGCCCAATTTGTGCGACAATTGTGGCTATCATTGAACTGATTAAGATCACCCTATAGTCTCGCGAAATGAGAAGTTCAGTTGCAGTACCCATTACTGAATATTGCAAACATTAGTTCCAAAAGGGATATAAAAAAAACCTAAACTGTACAGGGGTTTCGCAGATGAACATGAATCCTAGCACGGTTTACTTGACTGCAAAGGAGTCCCCATCAACTTGCATAATGCCCAGTTGAGGTGATTGTGTGAGCAAACTGTGCTAATCGATGAGGGCTTGCGCGAATACCATAGTACATGGTCTGAGTCGCTTAAAGAGGATCCTAGCCCACGCTCAAATCTCCAGCATCCAATCGGAGTTCCCGAGTGAACTGCATTAAAAGCTAGCCAGCCATGCAGCTTGATATCCAATAATTGCGCTACAACTCATCGATTGCCTGCCTATCATTGCGAAGCGTAGGGTCGTAGGAGTCCCAAATATTGGAAACGGAACACGAAGTCAGGAAACTTAAACCGAGTCACTGGCTAGCTTGCACGGCGGACTTTATATGGTGTGCGAGCAACTGACGCAAGTAAATAAAACGCTGAATAACATCACTGTGTGGTGGTATCGTAGGGAAGGTGGTGGGAGTTGCTGCTGCTGCTGCAAGAACGTCAGAAGGCGCGTCATCTGTTGACGTGTAACTAAGGCTACTGTGACCTGCGTCGCGGAAGTTTTCACCAAGTTTCCGCCATCATCTCTTTTGAGTCCGCGCGCGGTCTTCAGCTTTTGGATTATTTCGTTAACAGTGGTTTGAATTCCTTCAACTATTTCATTGTGGTTCAGATATGACGATTTTAATAGAAGTATTCGGATATTGCGTGACCGGGAGCAATAGATGAAGACAGCACTACGATTTTAACAAATATGGACGCAGACGCCAAAAAATCTGCTAGCGATATTGGAGACAGCGACACTGTAGTACAGGATGGTACAATGGCAATGGATGCATCTGACGCGCACAATAACGAATCCGAGGTGTCTGGTCGCGAAGAATCCGCTTCATCCACAACAATCGGGGATGAAGCCTCACAGCCATTGCCTGACATTGTTGAGGAAACGGCGTCTGCCTTGGGAGCTTCCGAAGCCAGCGAATCGTCGGCAAATCTATCACCAGAGGACAACGCTGAAGACGACGCTGACAGTGATGGTGATGATGACGACGCTGACAGTGGTGGTGATGATGACGACGACGAAAGTGATGGTGAGAAAAACGACGACGATGGCGATGATGACGCCGGCAATGATGACGATGCCCCTGGTGATGGTGACGATGGCGCCGGTGAATGCAACGATAGTGATGATGACACTGATGACAAAGCTGACGAAGCTGACGATGGGAAATCAGGAGCGGAAAAACCCGCAGACCAAAACAGTGACAGTGATGATATCAAAGAAAACGACCCTGTTGAGAGTAAAGGCGTCCGCGAGTCTTCTGGTACTGAAGATACTAAAACTATCGCTCGGAAGATATCGTCCGACTCTAATCAGACAGCGTCCAGCACAAATTCGGTCACGTTGACATCAATGAAGCCAGGCTATGCCAAACAGCCGTCACCTCATAGAAGTGCTCTAGATGGACTCGGCTCGTCTCTTATTCACGACGGGCCATCGTCTGATGATTCTTCCTCAAAGCACACGTTTGTCGAACCATCATCAGAGTTATCTAACGAGGATCATCACATTGAACCAGCCGCAGCAAAACCAATAAGCAGCAAAACAACTGTCTCAAAAGTTAAGAGCGCAAAACCTGGCAAGGACATAACAAAGCAGTCTCAACAGGGTGCGGAGAATATCGACAAAGAGCGTGTACCTCAACGAGTGAACAAAGAAGAGATGAACTTAAACGTTGCTCCCAAAACGAATCAACAACACACACTTCAAGAAAACGGAGAGTGTGATGGAGATGAACCTATCAGTGACGACGACGGTACCGATGTAACTGCTCACGATAGCAGCACGAACACAGATAAAGACTCGGTCAAGAACTCATCATCGCCGGGAGGTTTTGCACTACCAAAGCCAATAGAAGCACCAAGCCTCCCTCCAACGTTTTACATTGAAGACCTTAGTGAAAAAGTGAACGATCCGTCGGTATCACATGAAGCTCTCCCAGAAACACCCCAGAGTGACATTGGGCAAGTGAACGACCCCTCTCTGCTTGGAATAAGCGAAGACAATGTAGCCCTTACAAATAAAAGCCACAATACACCAACGACAGCAGATACTATAGATGAGGAAGTGGAACCCAGTTTTACAGGACAAAAACAGGACACCAGCAAAGTAGCACCAGCAAACGAGGGACAACTTACGAACGACTTGTCTAAAGAAACAGTGCCAACCAGTGAAGCGACAATAGCTCAGCAGAACATCAGGCAATCTGAGACTAAGATACAATATAAGAAGCCAAATGTTAAAGGATCCTCAAAACGGGGCGAGAGACCAAAACAACATACTGCCAGTAGTTCAAGCCAAAACCACCCCTTACCAAAGACTAGTAACCATGATAAAACAAATACAAAAGAGTCGAGTTCTCTCGTACCTAGGCCTGGTTCTAGCACTGTCAGACAGTCACGTACACGAAGCTCAAAGGATCCCAAGGGAAGAATCGCCCGCGATGTCACACCAACGCAGGCCAAGATGTCGGCCGATTCGACGCTCCAACCTGTTTCACATCGGGAAGCATCAAGCAGTCTAGATCATCCCAAAGAAATAAACAAACGATCATCTGGGTCGGCCAAGTCTACAAATTCCAGTAAGGATGGTAGTCATAAAACTGAGAAATCTAGCGGAGTTCGCGCGGGTGGCAGTCCAGCCAACAATACCCCTGAGACTTCGCGTTCTGTAGGTACTCCTAGAACGACGAATAATGCGAGGAAACGAAGCGGATCTTCGTCACAGCAAGATACGGAAATTAATTCCGGGAAACATGTTTCTACTGAAAATAAACCGAGCGCGGTAAAGCAGGAGACGCCCCGGCCCACCCAGTCGGGTCGGGCACAAGATACCAAACCAAACACCACCAAAGAAGGCGGCACGCAATCTGTTGTGTCTGATCAACCAGCGACGGAAAATACGCAGGATTCTAGCAAATCGTCTGGCAATACACGAGTCGGACAGTCCATACCACAAGAGAAAAAAAATCCCTTGAAATCCGGTGAAACATCAAATTCCAAGACGACATCATCAATAGATAATAAAAGCGAAAAGCATGTTGGTAAGGTCTCCACAGACAATGCTTCAATAAGTAAAGTCAGTACTCCACGACCTGTGGTCAACAAGACGAAAGGTGCTGCGTTGGAAACAAATGGTCCCCCAAAAGAGCGTTCCCCGCGGGGCGGTACCATATCGAAATTGCTAGCTTTGTCTTTGAAAAGTGACTGGAGTAATGTTGACTATATACTGCGAGGACCAGACAAAATCACTGCTGATACTTTTCGTGGGGATCCAGTGAGTCATTTGTTTCTCATGTGGTATTTAGTAACGTTATAGTTTCGAATTGTTCATGAATTGAACCAGTATTCAGATGTTAATTGCTAATCAATATTTCATACGTTGCGATAATATATTGTTACATGTTTTGGTGCTTGTTTGTATTCGATATAAATTCAAGGATCAAGGAGTGACCCCTCTTATGATAGCATGCAGAGAAAGCCGACTTGTCATTGCGGAGAAAATGATTGAACTCGGAGCAAGCGTCAATGAACGAGCGAAGGTGGGTTACAGTAAATGTCAAGCGTGAAGATCGATATGGAAACGCTCATTTCCTCCTCCTGCGTTGTGGATCGTTATTGAAATAAACACGCAGGAAAGAAATTTGTGTTGGCAGTTCGACGGCTGAATGACTTATTCTCATAACAGTTGAGGATGCCATTGCCGTTTATAATCCCTTAATGGAAATATGCTTCACTCGATGTTCAATCAATTTTTTCCTAGATCGTGCACTTTGAAACAGTATTTTCGTGAAAACGGCTCGGTGAATGCATGGCAAACTCTCCATACAATAAGCAAAATAATGCTAACTTAAACAGCCGATTAACGTCGTCTTCCCCTGAATGGAAGCACAGTAGCACATTAGGGCAAACAGGCTCCGCGTTTGACCTTACTTACCGCCTTCACAATTCAAATATATGACATCGATCATATTGTTTCCCAAACATAGGGGTTCCTTCTTTCCACTTTGAGTAAGTTGATAAATGTGGCTGCGGTAAAAAAAGTCGGTAACAATATCAACCTATCCCCCTGTGGCTCATGTGATTACATTTTTCAATGTGAGATTGGCACTAATAACGGAATTCGACAACGCCAGCTTGTAGGTCTGTCGTTCACTCAGCGAGTTGCTGGCCAAACAGAGCCGACTGGTTTGCTTAATAATGAGTCATTTTACTGCATTCATCGGAACTGCAACAAACATGGATTAATTCAACTTTTCCTTTCGGAAGTAATCGTTGTTGCCTAAAAAACAAAACGCTATAGTTAACATACGCTGTATAGCAGATTAATGTAGCGGGTGTTTGTTAAGGATTTTTTTTTTTTGCAAATCGCGTTTTGTTTGACACACCGCTGCTACCATACTTAGTTGTTTATTTCAAACCTCGGGGTTCATGCAGTACAGGATGACCTTGATGAAGTATGTCTGTTGCATTATCGGATTTATTGGCATTTATTGAATGAAACCGACCTGACTGGATCAGTGGGCTTGCTAGTCAATTTGTCTTAGAAAAAAAGAAAGAGCATTTTCGTTGAGTCCGTGTGGATGTGATTTAAACCATGTTGAAGGTATGCGGACGTGTTCTAGACATAGTAAACACTTGGCTTTATAGTTTCCCTGTAGCCTTTCGTGACCAAAATCCATGTCTTCGCGTGATCGGCCAGCAGTTTATGGACAAGTAGAAATGGTCATTGATTGTGAATTGATTTCCCCGCGGAATGTGTCCCGCAATGGTGACGTCATAGCTGATCGAACCAACCGTTGATGCTTTTTCGTTGTCGAATGTTTTCAGTCCACACAGGCGAAATGATCTAATACTGGATTATTTACAGACATGAACGCTTTAATGTCATCTGCGTATGGGCGTATAATGCCTGGTGGTTCCTTTTGTGACGATAGTTCTTTCGCTATTGACGTTTTTGAAAAGCATGGTTTGGCTGCACATGATACGTCATACGCCACTATGGGGTTGCACGAGTTAACATCCTTTACCGAAACAGATTTGAGAAGTGGACCTGTGCACCAATATGGCTATTGTGAGACTTTCCGTTAGCTTGTTGGCTTACAGGGCCCCAGTCGTCCATTTTTGGGTCCCCTCGCTGAATGCGGCCGTAGGAACGCAAGAAATTAATGGCACGGGGCGCGTTATCTAACAATTGAACAAGGCTCCATGTGCTCGTTATGAACTCAACCAGTGAATGTTGAATAATCAAGTTTTGCTATAACCGCTTGTATTTCGCGCCGGTAAATGCGATTCATTGATTATCCTGAAGTCAACATCCTGTGTTCTGGGAGGTCTTTGTCTGGAGAGAAACGCGTCAATGAATGAACAGCAATATAATGACCTTGGTCAGTGCCCAGATGAAGTGAAGGCAATGGTAGATCCATAGTTTATATATACACTGCAGTCAAGTCCAGTAATTATCGAACATATGTACCTTTCATTCGGCATATCCACCGAACAAATGAAGGCCATGTCTCCGTTTTCTATGATCTTTTGTTCATATGTAGAAAGCGTTTTTCGACAAATATGTACATCAACAGATGCATTTAAGAAAGCGAAGTACTTAGAATGACCAGCAATTAATGTAAACGATCGAGGGCACACATGAAAGCATTTGTAATCAATTATCTTGTGCTAGTTCTCCAGGATCTTGAACAATCTTAACTGATATTCAACATTTTTGGGATGCACTATCGGATGCATTAAAAGCATGCTCGTGTCTGTAATTTTTTTTCAAATTGTAACCTCGTTATATGATTGGTATGTTGGTAGGATGGACGTACAGCACTGCACTTTGCCGCAGCACAGGCTAAGGATGACCTAATCAAGCTTCTCACCGCCCGGAAGGCGGACTGTACCTTACTAGGAGGGGTAAGTTACGCGGACGTTTACGCACGGATGTAATCATTTAAATAGACATGAAATCCTGCGAGCTTGATCTATTGCTTATTAGTACCCATGGCTCGTTTTATCAGCACCAAGACCGAAATCGTATCAAGTTCGTTAAACGTCAATGAATTCCATTGCACTGAATCTTTTTGTATTCATCTGGAATAGATTTTAACAAACGGCATTTAAACCCCTGCAATTGCACAACATCCCAAATTTCCTTTGCCATGGTGCTGAACGATGGACTTTTACTATCTGATGCTTGTATCATTCTTAGCGACCAAAAGTCAAACCATCACAGTAAACGAGTGGTAATTTTTGATAATGAAATAAGCAGAATAATTAGCTTTGTTCGATTTTATGATTTTATGACTTATTTCATTTTTATTCATGATTAGCTTTTCTGTTAATTTTCGTGGCAATTGACTAACTCAACATTGTAAAAATAAACCACTTAACGTGCCATATTTTGTTTGTCCCCGTGTACAATACCACCTGAGTCAATGGCAGTTCCTTTTGCATGCGCTGTTTGGTAGTCGGTGACGAGTCATGATACAATAAGTACCGGTAAATGTCATCCTGAGAAATCAATTAAGCGAACAACGGGGAGTGTATTTCGACCTTTAAACATATATTTGTTCTCAATATAAACACCGATAATAATGGTTCGTTTCTGTAGCGATATGGATGAGGCACTGCGTGTGAACATCAAACTAGCACACGGAAGCACTCACCATATGTTCTATGTTGGCTGTAAACAGAAGGTTTTTGGAGAAAGCCATTCAATCATGGTATCAGACAAACACAGCAGGCAGTGGAGTGCGTCGACACTGTCTGGTAGCTCCTGTTCTTCGATTCTCTATACCGAGTGTCAAATTAACCAGATAATTGTGTTTCACTTAAATAGGTTGCCACAACAGGCATATTAATGCTCATAGTTGGTGAACAACAACCCTATGCCAAGTTGTGCAGTAGCCTTCGTCATACCTTGCCGTCTTAAGTGGGCTTGTAATCACTGGCGGTAGCTTTCCGATACCAAGCTTCCAAGGGACGAGCCGCTCGATCAATGTTTAAATACTAATGCAGATAAATGGGATTGGCGCTCGGAGGCCTGGCATCAAAAACCGAGCGCCCGTTCTTGTAATAATACGTTCTGCCATTTTGCTGTATTCCTTGTTGCATTTTGCTTTTGCAAGCACAATATCAACCTGATCATCATTCCCGACAAGAACATCTTGCTGCTCGAAATAAAAGCTAGGATTTGTTTCATTTAAACCATTACAATATTATATGCAATTGTACTAATTTTTCCACAATTTGTTATACTTAAATAACACACCACTTATCCTTACACTTTTGTAGCTTGTTCCTTCAAAAATCTTGAAATAAAAGGAAACCCACATCGCCCCACATCTGTGCGAATCAACGAAATGTTAAAGGGCACAAAAGAGCATCCACAGTACCAACATTGACTTTATATCGAAATCTCTGCTTTGTGTCATTGTCTGCCACTCAAAGGGTGCGGTTTTTCGGGGTCTGGAATTGATCACCCATTCTATTTCTTTCCGGCCCACTGCAGTTTCCATGACAATCGGAAAATTTTATTCATTGCGCTGCAGCCGCCTGGAAGAGATGTAATCCAATATTATCCTTTATGCTTCATTCCACGATAACGAAAAAAGAATTATTAGTCTTTAATGTTTTGCCCTTCACGCAGCCATAAATATCATGCCGAATGAAAGGCTGGCATAGGCACTCGGGTCTGGCTGATGATTAGCGAGTGAAGCATGCGCTAATGCACGCCACCTCCGCCGACGCCGAGTCAGTGGCAGACCTACTAATCGGGGTCAACATTGACACAACGTCAAGCCCCTGCTATCGAGCGCAATTTATGACATTTAATGAGCCAACAGTGACATCAAATGAAATCTGACTGCTTCTATTACGATCAATAATGATCGTTCACGAGTTGTCATGAATAATGCTTTCATATTAATATTAGAATTATCATAAGCTGCATTAAATGAGCTCTATTGCTACAATTTGTCCTAAAATTGCAAAAATAAAAACAAATATCAGTAACTACTTCACCCATGGAATCAGAATCATGAACCGTTATTGTGAATCAACTAGTGTTTATGATAAGATCCTTGGCTGATGAAGCATTCATACCTTTACCAAATGTTTTAAATTCATTGGTGTATGATGCCCACGCAAAGTGGATTGATGTCAGCCGGTAAAGGTTACAAGAACGGTCTATTAGCGTATGAACAGGTCCGTTTAGTCAGAAAACAATGATATACTATTGTCTTTACCATTTGTGACCAAAGACTTCCATTCTTGTTTCCAGCCCAAGGATCAGTTGGCATTACACATGGCGTGTGCCAGACCTAGCGGTGTTCTGAACATGATCCAGATCCTCTTGAGAACCCCTACGAAGGACACGCGCTGTACTGCGGACAAGGTGCACACATTTGTCCTCGCTCCATGTTGCCTACTTTGCCTTTAAAAGTTTAAGTTTAAGCCGACAAATGTTTGTATGTGTTTGACATCGACTTCCCCTGTGTAAGATGGTATGGTGCCACTTCACGTTGCAAGTGTTGCCCTTTTTACGGGTCATTGTTTAGAGTTAATGACGACAAACGTTTTCATGCTGTCGACATCCACTCCCCATGTGTAAGATGATATTGTGCCACTTCATGTTGCATATGTTGTTTAAATGGGGTATTGTTTACAGTTGATGACGACAAACGTTTTAATCTTATTGCCTTGGACCTCGTGTGTCTAGGATGGTATGGTGCCTCTCTTCATGGCGGTGGAAGCCGGGAATACTGCCGTGTGTAGGGAATTGTTAAGTCTACAAAATGAACAACAAGTGAAGCTTCATCGTAAGGTGAACATTAATCTTATATATGGTAGGTTTATTAGATGGATATTCGTCAGTTAGGACAGTGTGCGTAACATATCCAGACTAAGGTAGAACGCCTTATGGCAAGACGGCGTGCATCGGTCCTCTTTCAGGACAATTTATAGAATAGAATCCTATAGTAGGTGCTTCTAAACTTCCATGTGTGATTTTACTTTGTGTAGTTTATATTGACACTGTCCGCTGAGGTGTGTACTGTGTGTGTCGTATATTCGTTGCTGTGCCAGGACACGGGGGATACACCTCTGCACATGGCGTGTCGTAGGAAAGACTTCGACATGGCTAAACTCTGCGTAGACAGCGGCGCTTCAGTTGACGCAAAGAACGTGAGTGAAATCAATCATTATTAATTAAAAATGTGTCTGACCATCCTGACGAATATTTTATGACAATTGCACCATATAATGGCTTTGTTTCTCTCCTCTAACCTGTGTTATTGCCTCTAGATAATATAAATGTCAGTTATATGAGAAATTTGAATATAAGAATATCATTTCCATTCATTCGGTTGTTTTAGCGTGACGGCCATACCCCGCTACACGTCAGCGCTTGGGAAGGAGACGAAACACTTGTTAAATATCTATATATGAACAGAGCCAACCCCAACATAGTTGATAAAGTAAGACCAATCTTATTTGTATCGATCAACATGCATCAAAAACAATAATATAAACTTATACGGAGAAAAACCAAAAGAATCGTCATTGGTTAGCAAGCAATGCTTTCGCCTTCTGTCTGCAGATGGACAGAAGTCCGCTACACATTGCCGCCGAGCGAGGACACACGGCTGTGGTGGAATTACTGGTCGACAAAGTGCGCGCTAACGTGTCGGCCCGCACCAAGGATGGCAGTACTCTCATGCACATCGCCTCCCAATTCGGGCATCCTGACACGGCGCTGGCCTTCCTCAAAAAAGGAGTCCCTCTCCTCATGCCTAATAAGGTACATGCAGAACCGCTGATCGGATTGTTGTACAGAAAAAACAAGCCAATATGAACATCATATCAATACCGTTTTACTCATCTTTGGTTTTTACGAATGAAAATTGCTCTGCGTGATGGCTTAAGCGCTCAAGTGGCAACGATTAAAGGTCAATTTCTCAATCAGAAGCATGAACCCCAATGGACATATGATTTGGTTTGGCTTCAGAGTGGCGCTCTCTGTCTGCACTCCGCCGCCATGAAGGGCCATGTCAACGTACTCAAAGCCCTGCTGCTCAAAGGCGCCTTGCCCGACTCCAAGACGAAGGTATGTTAGCTTCAACGATCCAAATCTCACACGATATGATGAATCAACGCTTTTATCATACAATGGTCGTTGTTTTCTGCCACGTCTCTCCGCTATCATTTCATAAGATATTTCTGTCGTGATACGCAACAGGATCACTACACTGCGCTGCATGTCGCTGTTGAGGCGTGTAAACCACTCACCGTACAAACACTGCTGGGGTACGGCGCTCAGGTGGAACTGAAAGGAGGCAAGGTAATGCAAAAAAACTCACCCAACACAAACAACGCACTTATTCGGATTTTTCAAAAGTATTTACTGAGTCCATCAGATGTAACAATCACAATGATTTCTCATTGACCGAAATATGACTGGTAGTCACGTGCAATCAGGAACAATATTTGTTTGGTTACGGCTACAAATAGTCTATCTTTATCAATACGAGCACATCATATTTTTTAAACGTTTTACTTTATTCTCTTTGGAAGTGTTCCATGGAATCATTTGCATTCTCGCATGTGCCTTGCACTAGGCCAAAGAGACGCCGCTGCACATCGCCGCTAGGGTGAAGGACGGCGAGAAATGCGCCGAGATGCTGATTAAGAGTGGTGCCGACGTGAACGCTACCAGGGAGGTCAGACTTGTCAAATCCTTTCACATGTATCATCAAATACGCATCCATTATAGGTTATACAGCGAATTATCGGTTAGTTTAAATGAACATGTAAATAGGCATAGCACACTCGTGCCTGATTAATGAAAGTGTTACATCGTATTAAATTGTTTGACCTAAATCTTATTTGCTGATGGTTGCAGAATGGCGAAACTGCCCTGCACATTGCTTCCAGAAACGGCTATTTAAAAATGGTGAAGGCTCTTGTCGAGGAAGGTGCTGACCCTTCGTGGCAATCAAAGGTAATGTAGGGTATTCACACTACTGGTGCGCGGTTAGGATGAACTTACGTTTCCTAAGCTGTAGGCTCTTTGCTCTCGTTACCTGGTGTGCAGATATGGCGACTGAAGCTGGTGCCATATGTGAACGATGTGTTTACATGTGTAAGATAAACTGTTGCCGTGTGTATTGGCTTTACACTGATACATCATCTATCCTTTGGTGAATCATTAATTCAGATAAGTGAATGTGACTTGATCGATATTGGATTGATCATTAAGTGGGCATGTCCCCGAGTAGTGCTCACACCCCTTACCCCGCGTCATTGCTGTCATTCTTTGTGTCCCATTAAGTCCGGCGAGACGCCGCTTCACATCGCAGTCCGTTACTGCCACTGGGAAGTCAGTGATGAATTGCTGACGTTCGTTACCAAACAGAAGTCTCGTATTGACGCCGTCATGCTCGTTAATCACCAGAATACCGTGAGGAAAAAACCTTGAATCACACCACTTTATCTTTAATGGCACTGAATATTAACTTGCAGATAATTCATGTTAAGTAGAATTAGATATTAAGATGGAGCCATTCGACTTCGGTAACTTGGGTACGTTTTGTGTAATAGGAGGGCGAGACTTCGGTACATTACGCGGCGGAACTGACGAAGAAACACACTCATAATGACTTTGAGGATACAGACATTATCAAGCTGCTTCTGAGTTATGACGGGGACATTAATATATCCACCAAACTGGTTAGTGAGTCACTTTGAAGGCTAAGCGATCCACTATTCATGTTTGGTCAAATTGGGTCAGCTTGCTGTCATAAACATAAATGTGGAACATTTTCTTTAAAAGATCACCATTTGCACACAGAACGCGTTTTAAAGCATCAATAGTTGAACACTGATAGAAAGATGATATTTAAAGACGTCTTTCCGTCAAAACGATGTTACAATATTATGTTGCTGGTAACATTTGGAAACATTTTGACCGAACTTTTGAAACGCTTTTGTTGTACGTTCGAAACACACGGGCTTGAAGACCATTCCTTTTTCACAATGCTGAGATAATACTGGTTGGTTATTTTGTAGACGCAAGAAACGCCGTTGCATTACTGTGCACGCTCAGGTAACAGTGACGTCATGATGGAAGTCATGAAACATATTGGTCCTGGCAAGACACAGTTCGCAGTGAATAGACAAGCTAAGGTAAGCCTTATATATAGCCCAACAGAACAATCTCAGGTTTTATCACCATGTTGGTCTAACAGTACAACCACCGATTATGTGGTCGATTCGGTACATGGTTACAGAACTCACCACTTTTTCGCGAAATATGCATGTTCTGACGAGTTTCAGACTACCGGTGTCAGAGTTATTATTTTTCATATTCCTATTGTCTGCGGAAAAAATATATTTTCGATAACTTTCCAAGTTTACCGGTGATATTTTCTTCCAAAATACAAGCGTGGAGGACGGTATCCCAGAGAGCCGCAGAAACTTCCGATATAAATATGGCGGTGAGAACATAGGCAAAAACTATAGCTGATCGTTCCCGTCGCCTTTTCCCCAAGTTTTCGTTGTCTTCTTCGTTATTCGGTGTGATATTTGTGCGACAGTGATTGTTAGTGGCCGTTTCTACACGTTAGAAAAGGTCATATTAGCTTTTAGCTTCGTGCCACAAATAGTCCCTGCGAACCCACGTCTTGCGAGCTGCCTCACCACCTATGTTCCAATTGGTGAAAGCTTCCGTTGGTCAGTTGCCGCCTCGCCGCCATGTTGGCAAGTCTGGCCTAGAAATTACCGCTTGGTGTGATTTTAGGCCGAGATACTCATTCACATGAGTCTTAAGTTGTTGAAACTCGCCTTAAGTTCAGATAAATGTTCGATGAGTTGACTTCTTTAGTTAAAACTACGGGAACACAGATCATTCCGTTGAATTCGCAAACTTAATTGCGGTTAGACGCCAGAACCAAGAGGGCGTGCAGCGCTCACGTACTTGGTTCGAAAGAGCTACTTATATGGACCTGGCTGTATGCTGTTCTTGTGTAATGTCATCTTACAGAACCAAAGACAAATATGCATATTCATATACGCAGGGCTATCTAAATACATAACATTCGCACATGAATTTGTCACCCGAAGTAAAATTTTCTTCGAATATTATCTAAGAATTTGTCAGTAATCTGTTTGCTTATTTTGATGTTTGTCAACAGAATGGCTGGTCGCCATTGCTGGTAGCTAGCGAGGAAGGGCATCTGAGTATTGTTAAGATACTGCTAAGCCATAATGCAAGAGTTGATGTCTTCGATGAGGTAAAATTTGTCACTTTTATAGGATACCTATTGTTACTGTTGTGTCAACACAACGGTTCTATAACAGCATCTATAACAGCATCTATAACAACAGATATAACAGCTACTAGTACACTAATGATTAAGTATGCGGTTTATCAGAAGGCATTGGAACACGAATTCTTCGATTTGTAAAACTGAAAATGGAAATGGTAGTGTTTAAAACCATCGGCTCTGGTTAAGAGCAGAATATCAGTACATTTGATATTAGTTGACCTTGTAATCCTTCGCAGCACGGAAAGGCGGCGCTGCATTTGGCTGCTGAGTCTGGGCATGGGGATGTAGGAGATGTCTTGCTGTGGCACCGGGCCTTTGTCAATGCCAAATCAAAGCTAGGAGTTACACCATTACATCTCGCCTCGCAGAATGGATACAGCAGCTTTGTCAAACTACTCATAGAAACGCATGGTGCAACTATAGATGCGCTGAGTTTGGTAATGTTTAAACTAAATATATCGTTATTTTTCCGCATTGCATCATACATTAAAAATGGCATCATCGAAAGTTTTATTGGCTTGATTTAGCCAAAGCACCAGTTTTGCATCATTGCTGCCGTTGACATAGATACAGTCAATATAGGTGACTATTGAAAGAAAGGTTATGGCATGATGTTAAATATCATCATATGTCTGGCTGGTGGACAGGCGAAGAAGACACCTTTACATCTGGCGGCTCAGCACGGGAAGCTAGATGTGTGCAATATTCTGCTGAAGATGAAGGCAGATGCCAACGCTACCGACGTGGTAAATATGTTACAGATAATGCATATACACATTACGTAAGTAGAATGTCAAGAACATAGATAGGCTTCCTTTACCTTTCTGGAAAGCATGTTACAGGTAATCATACCGCAAACATTGGCCAGGGAGAGAGTAAACTACTTCAAAATGTCAGTCAATGCACCCGTTCATGATTTGATACATTGAGGCCCGTTTCGTTTGCAGCATGGACAAACGCCATTACATCTAGCTGCTGAGAACGACCACTCCGATGTAGTGAAGCTGTTTTTAAAACACCGTCCCGAGCTGGTCACGATGGGTAGTACGGTAAGAACCTATCTAGGTGGGCTGTTGACGCTCTACGAACTATAATGATCACTGATGCGATAATTAAAGTAGCCAAGTGAATTTATACAGATAACCTATATGTAAATTCCCAACCTAAACCATAGTGCCTGCGAACCGGGCACCTCCCTCGTAGGTTTGTTTAGTGTTGTATGTTGTTTCAATATAACCGATACTGCATACTGTGTGTGGCCGTATTATTAACACATGTCCTTACTTGTTGTGTGTTGCTTCATGTACAGGATGAGGTAATCAACATACTGTAACGTATGCCTGCTATAACATACAGGATGCACTGTAGTTGCATGTGTTAATTAACCCATACATAACGAGCACGTGCCGATAACAGACTATTTGTCTGATCAAGTAGGGTACTTGGTGGCTGAAATGTTGCATTATTTGTTTTTACCAAATGGTCTTGCTTTTACGGTTATTGCTTGGTTGCTTTAGCCTTCTAAGCATGTAGCGCTTATAGTGTATTTGTGCCACACGTGAAGAAAACGAATGGTCTGGGTTAAGCACGCTGTTGCACTAGAACTTTTAAGTTAAAAGAGTACAGTTATCCTTTCCAAATTGAATATTTTGTCCCTCACCCACATTATATACCACACTGCCCATTACATCACAATATTCATGTTTTAATTTGACATTGCTGTTATGAGAAATCTTGCACACATTGTTTTGTCATCAAAAGTTTGTTTGTTTTGTAGCAAAGCTATTGTGCCTATTTTGTGTCGCTGCAGAATGGCATGACATGTGCTCACATCGCCGCTTCAAAGGGAAGCGTATCTGTCGTCAAGGAACTGATGAGATTTAACAAAGCCGTTGTTACAACTGCAAGGAACAAGGTATGGAGCTTCGGATACCTTCATTCAATATATTTATGCGAACGCCAAATTTTCTAGTATTTCCTTGAACTACGACCATCTAGTTAACCTTGGCGTGTAGTATATTTCCTGGCATAGTTTCTACCATTAAGTCGTGGGTTTTTACGTATTGCGTGCTTCCAGACGAGTGATTCCACTACGCTCCACCTCGCTGCTGTAGGCGGACATGGCGAAGTCATCAAAGTTCTCATCGACGCCGGAGCATCGGCCACAGACGAAAACTCGGTACGTCATGTGTTTGGCGTAGTAACGGAAAAGTCGATTCCTTTATGCCAGTTATCTCGTCAATTACTTGAGTGTGCTGTCGATTGGTGTCGCGATTACTACCGGTGTATCGGTAAAAATAATAGCATAAAAAAATGCACAAAAGCACATAGTTATCATTGAAGCTGTCTACACGAACTGTTTGATCCTTTCACCAGGATGGGATGACAGCGATACATCTAGCTGCCCGCTATGGTCACATCAACGTGCTTGAAGCGCTTCAAGAAAAGGTTTCTTGGAAAGTAACGAGTTCAAAGGTTAGTTAAAACGTTTCAGAAATATTTTATAACTAAATAAATACAAACTCCTCTTGGATTCCATTCGCAAGTCGACGTTAATATATTCAGAATTGTATTTGGTAGTGCTCTGTGCTCAAAGAGGTTCGTTTGTTAACGCAGACGGGGTTCACTGCCCTACACGTAGCCGCGCATTATGGACAGATGGACTTCGTACGCGAGATGTTAGCTAAGGTTCCTGCGACGGTACGGAGTGAGATGCCGCACACGAGCGACTCGGCTCTCAGAGATATCGGACCTGAGGTGAGCTGACCGAATAACTGCTTATCACATTAACAATGATACACCAGTTTTTACTGAACGTTCAATGTAAATACAATTTTGGCTTTTGATTGTGTGACCTGATTCGTCCACCCGCGAATTCTGCTGCTTTGTTACTTCATGTGAAGATTTGTGCCGGTTGTGTTTCAGTACGGTCTGACACCTCTTCATTTAGCTTCCCAATCTGGTCATGAGGGTATAGTGCGCATGCTCCTCAACTCTCCTGGCGTACAAGCAGACGCCGCCACCAGCGTCCACGTAAGCTGCTTAAGCGTCATCTTTATCTGTCCAATGTGAAATACCAGTTATTCTTTAAATAACAGAACGAATCATACTTCGTTCCTCCCTCTCATTGATCTTGTCATCTGATTAACATCGTCGTGGCTCGTACTGACTTTCAGGGGACCATACCACTCCACCAGGCTGCGCAGAACGGTCATACTGCTGTCGTCAGTCTCTTGTTGAGCAAGTCAACCATTCAGATGCACACCAAAGACAAGCGTGGTCGAACCGCGCTCCATTTGGGCGCAGCTAACGGCCACCTCGACATGGTATCGCTCCTGCTGGGACAGGGGGCGGACATTGACGTATTCGATAAGGTGGCTGGAATCTATTTCCGTCTAATGTCTTCTTAATCATTACTGAGCTAATTCCATCATGCATTTGCCTTGTCATTTTGTATGATTCCCAGATGTTTATTCTGGAAATCAATTGCCATTCGTTCATATCTGTCATTTCACTGTTTGGTTTGTAGCGATAAATGTATCAAGTTGTTGAAAGTTAAAGTCGCATATTCCAGAATGGCTGGACGGCGATGCATTTCGCCGCTAAAGCTGGCCATCTGCCCGTCGTCAAGCTGCTAATGGAAGCTGGTGCCAATCCTAAGTACGAGACTAAGGATGGTAAAGTGCCTATCTGCTACGCTGCCACGGCCAGCCACGCCCAGGTGCTGAGTTACCTGGTGAAGAGAGACCACGATACACATCACCTGATGGAGGATAAGAAGGTCAGTGTGACGACTCTCATGAATGGCCTCTACTGAGAAGCACGAGTTCACGAGGGGGTCATTGAGTTAATTCTGATCGAGCTCTTTTGTTATAATTTGTATCATTTATAAGGGAGGTTTTTGTCTCGGGCATTTTGTCCTGGACGTTCCATTTCCTGGACCACTTCGATTTCTTCTACTTCACAGTTTGTTATAATTCAATGTCAAACATTTTAACACGGCTGTTCACTAAACCTGTTTGCCAGTTACGAAGATCCGATGTGATCGGTTTGCTTTAAATGTCCTAATAGCGAAATGTATTTTCTTTACTTTTTCAGTTCATATTTGACTTGATGATAGTTGGCAAAATGCATCAAAATGAACCTATACAGGAGTTTGTTCTGACCTCACCAGCACCCGTAGAGACGGCAGTCAAACTATCCATGAACTTTCGCCTTCTTGCTACCAAAGAAAAAGAACGTGCGAAAGACCTTCTGGCCGCCGGCACTTACTGCGAAGCCATGGCCACAGAACTCAACGCCATCGCGTCGAGTATGAACAGCGCGGGAATGTTGCTGAAATCGGTGGATGATCGTGGCATGCCTATTCTAGATGTGTTGATAGAGTGCGAACAGAAAGATGTGGTATCACACCCGGCGGTTCAGAAGTACCTGTCCGAGGTCTGGTTGGGTCACCTATCTCATTGGGCCGGCTGGAAAATGATCATGCTCTTTGCTGCCCTGCTGTTTGTACCGCCCATCTGGCTAGCTTTCTCCTTGCCACTCAAACACCGCTTTAATAAAGTGCCTGTCATTAAATTTATGTCATACCTCGTCTCTCACATATATTTGATCGCCCTCTATATCCTAGTCGTAGTCTACCCTCTGGTGCCAATTTGGGAGTCCAGCAATCTGCTCCCTCATTGGTATGAGTGGCTGCTGCTCGCTTGGCTATCCGGGCTCCTTGTGTCGCAGCTCACAAATCCTGAAGACCGTGCAGGACTTGGATGGATCAAAGTCATAATCCTGGCTATTTCCTGTATGGGAGTATCCATACATTTATTAGCATTTGCTTTCCATGGCGACACACGCTTAGAGTGTATTTATATTAGGAATCAGTTTTTTGGTTGTTCTCTCATGCTCTGCTTCGTTCAAATGATGGATTTCCTTTCCTTCCATCACCTCTTCGGTCCATGGGCTATCATCATCCGGGACCTCATGAAGGATTTAATTCGATTTCTGGTCATTCTCTCCATATTCATGTTAGGCTTTACGTTACAACTGGCGGCAATATACCGACCTGTACAACCCCCAATTATCATCAACCCGGACCTGGGTGATGGAGATGGCGCTGGCGGGAGTAGCTCAGAGGACGCGTTCGCTACTTTTGAAATGCTCTTCTTTGCTTTATTTGGACTCATTGAGCCAGAGAACCTTCCTCCCGTTCACCGTAACCCCATATGGACTCTGACGCTAATCAAGGCTGTATTCGGTGTGTATCTTATCGTCACCCTTATTGTCCTCATTAACCTGTTGATCGCTATGATGTCCGACACCTACCAGCGTATACAAGCCCAGTCCGACACGGAATGGAAGTTTGGTCGCGCCAAGCTCTTCCGTAATATGAACAAGACGTCTGCTACCCCGACTCCGCTTAACCTCCTCACCAAGCTCTTCACCTACATCAAGATCCTCTACAAACACAGAGGTATGACGCACCCAGGCAATCCCGTGTTTCTGCCAACGAATGGCAGTAATTAATGTGTAGCATTTTGGGTGGTAACTGGTACATGGTGTCTGCAATGAGATAACTACTTAATTTTTGACGTGTTTATCACCAGTGCCTTCAAAGATCCGTCCTCATTTGTCCATCGCTGTCTCATCGTTTATATTAGTTTACCTTTGTTAACTTCGGCAATCTGCAGGTAAGGTGTGCAGCATGAACGCTCAGCAGTTCGTGGACGAGGAAGAGGAGCTGGATGTTTACTCCGATGACCGTTCTGTCGACACGGGCAGCAGCGGTGGTTTCCTGCGTAACATGGCGCGACGGAGCACCCAGGTGGCCCCTGAAGGCATGTGTTGAATTCATTACTGAAATACACTTGAGTATATTGTCTGAAGGAATATGAACAAGATGGTACCATTCAGTTTGTCCGAGTGAAATTCGGTTTGAATTCTGACTTGTTATCCTGTCTGCATGTTTTAGCATTGAATTGTGGCATACCGCCATTCGTGCATATAATCTATACTACTCAGGGTATGGTAAATGCTTATTTATACACATACAGGTAGCTTTCTGCATCAAACCAAGCCAAAAGGGCCGGTGTCGATTGAAGACGTGGTCAACTGGAGCCAGGTGGTTGACCGTTACATGGTGCTGCAGGGTATCGGAGATCAGGCGGACCAGAGCTCGGACGCGTCACCGTTCAGTCAGAAATTTGACGACGACAAGGGCGATTCTAATGAGCCAAAGGAAGTTGGTTCCAATGTATGAGTCGCACCGGCTATTAACCACAGATTAGCTCACCTGTGATTTATGCACTGTGTTACTAAGGTTTTTTTCCTCTCTCACCAATGCACCAAAGTTGATAAAATACTCGATTTTCTGTGATAGATTGACGCTTGACGTGATATAGGGTAGTGGTGTCATGATTGCTAATATGATTGCTATCTGCGAACCCTAAACCGATGTTCAGAAGTCATATACTCACTTGTTACTCAACACGATAACCACTCACTGCCGCTGATAGCTATACAGTTGGTTAATGTTTTTGTCTGTTACACGTTTTACACTTTATAAAGATTTTAATATATCAGCGATTCACAAAGAAATAGTCTTTATCGAATGATGGCATTTATATTTCCTTAACAACGTTGCTATTGATACAATACAAGTGATGTATCGTAAGGGATTAGGAACAACGCTATTTTGCTGCTTAGATCCTAATAGTAACAATAGATACCTTCGATATTATAAACAATATATGTTCCGAGCTATTCGTGACTCGAGCTTCATTCTGTACGTATCTTTTCTCTCCAGTTGACAACAAGACACCGATGTCTTCACGTGAAGCATTTACCTCAAGTATTTATGTAACTGTACTATTCTACTTGTAATTGTGCATTCATTCACTCCGTTGATGTCATTATTTGTCCCTTTTCAGAGTCAATAAATCCACTATGCTCAGTCTTGAAAAGTAATCTTGTTGTAAGGATTTTAAATAAGCATTCGTTGGAACACTTTTCGTTCGTGTACAGAATTCAATTGAATGCTGTTCACCAACGAAAAGTGTTCCAACGATTGCTAAAATAGTTTCGGAACCATATTTTCCTTTGGTAAATATGATATAGGTATCTATCAACTCCATCTTACGAAGTAGAACATATAGGAGATCGAATTCCAATTTATAATATATAATCGTGCTTTAGTGGTTGTTTTGTATCTTCATGGTGAAATACGTCACCGATTCTAAATTAAAGCTCATATGTAACATAAAAACGACAACAACACATTAATTTCAAAAGGAATAACTAACTTTAACGAGTGGCAGTGCCGCAATTCTTCTGGATATATATTAAAAAAAAGTGCTTCACCTATCAACTCCATCTTACGAAGGGTAGATGCGATTTATGGTACATCGGCGATTGCATTCCAAATTTTAAGGCAAGAAGTGTCTGATTTGTAATTCTCTTTGATCGCGCATCCATTCCTCTCGCAACGCTCCTAGACTCATTGAAATACCGTGGGCGGATTCAGCGCTGGGGAATAGGGGAAGGGGGTTGGGGCGCAGTCCACATCTATGAAGACTACGTGTGAAAGAAACACGGAGCACCGAAAGGGGCGTGGTTTGTTTCGAATGGAACGTCCTCCTTTTATGTCAGGAGATTTTGGAAACATCAGATCACAATGGTGCTATTTGGAGTATTTGTTTCTATAAGCCATTTCATTGCGGAAAAATAATGGGTCCCGAGTTGCATTTTTCATGGAACCAACACAATTCATTGGTTAATAAGACCGGCTGTCTGTTGATTGGTTCTAGGGTCATTAATACTACGACAAGCAGACAAACAGTAACCCAAAGGTTTTCTGCGAACCAGTATCTTCTAATATCAAAATGACACACTACCCAGGGTGTCAGCTGACCATAAGTAAATTATCTCAGGCCAAATGTAGTTCCTTACTATAGAACAGGAAAGTTGTCAGCCATGCAGTGACAGTAACCCTATTTTCATGGTAGTTGCGAATATTGGATGCATGAATCCGATACACTTCGGTGAACGGTTGCATCAATGTGTGTTGTAAAATGTTAGAGAGAAATAGCGATCACTTATGTGCAATTAAAATGCCAACACGACATAAATTGAGGGCTCAGTAAAAATAAATCTGCGCTGTCGAAAGCAGTGGAAATGCAAATGCGTTATGATTTAGTCATATCATAACGCACTTGGTAATGAATGTTTTTGTCATAAATATTTGACAGGAGCATGTAACTCCTTGGCATAACTAACGGTGAATGATCGACTAGTTGATTTTATTTGCTATGATTAATTGTGCTGCTAGTGAAACGAGAACTTCCATGACAGCATTTGATGCTGGTTACCACAGTAAAAAAAGCAACTTCAGGTTCTGAGCATTACAAATGTTTCATTGGTATTGGGAACCCAACATCAATAGGAACATAGCATTCACAGTATGATAGGTATAGAGGCATCTTCCAAAAGAATAACATATGCACTCAGCTTATGGCACTTCCATGGTTTACACAAGTAATAATTTTTATGATTAGACAGAAACAGGAAAACCGGCCACATTTGTATGTTTTCAATAATGAGGTCTAGCAAACAATTTAAGATAAACTTCATTTTCCAAAAGGATATTACACCATAAACAAAAACATTGATAGTGGCAAGTCTACCCCATGAGAAGTACTGCACTATGACAAATGTATTGACTTAATTAAACCAAGCCAAAAATATTAATTCTTAAATTCCACTAATAAATAAGGCAACACAAAGCATTTGAACAATCCCAATAGATACTTAGCATCAATATGTACAAAACAATGCTTAACACGATATCATAACAACAGAACAGCTTTATATTTGGCCTCAACCAATTATTGAAGGGATAATTTCATATGACAGCAGAAAGGAAAAAGGTATCAGTGTTCAATCATTGATGATGTCCGCATGTAGATTTGAGCTGAAACTGAAGATTCCACAAGGTGATCAAGCTGCGTATGTAAGCTCTCCTGTATACTCGTATCGCCAAGAACGTCTGCTGCACAATATGCTACAACCATAGCTGATTTTAGCATTTTTTCTGCAACATACAAACAGAGTCATGTTAATTTCGTTGTTGTTGCGACTTCATGTGCAAACAACACATATCATAAAGCACACCATCAACAGCTTGGTATAATTAATTATGATTTACACTGACGATGTGTTGTATCACTGATGATTACGCCCTATTCCTTGCTTGCACACATACACTTCACATTACTCTGTAATGAACAGCAGCGAGAACTGCAATTTCACTGCATATTTTGGGAGAGAGACAGAAAAGGAATAAGTTCTAAACATAACAATTTTTTAGACAAAATCTCCAAACAGATTTGTTTAAGTGAGAGTATTGATTACAGGAGGTAAATATGGGGTCATTATTTCCATTTGTCTATAGAAAACATATACAGGGTGAGGCCTGGACTTCAGTAACACCAGCACCATTCATGCAGTAATATCCCAATTGACCCATCTACTATCATCATCAACATCACAAAGTTAACATTTTGATGAGGCACCTGTCACCCATAATGCTCTATGTATGTGTGAATGACATCACAAAACCAGAACCACAAGCCACGGAGAACTGTCATTAAACCAAACCAGCATCAAGCACATGGAATGGATTCATAATGGTCATTATAATACTGACCATTCCAGATACAGGGTATTTAGTCAACTACAAGTGTTAGCAAAATAATTCCATGGGAATTGGAAACACACAAGTTTATCACAGCACACAAGGGTGGATGATAAAACTAACATAAATTAGGGCAAAAGAAAACATACAGAACAAATTCATAATGTCATACTACAGTCATTATTCAACACAACTAGTGCACAAGGAACTAAAATAAGAAAAGAAACAAAAATTGGGAAAATGACCACATAAAATAGCAACATGTACAGTATGGATTGACAAAAAATTCACTGTTATCATATCCTAAACTACACGGGGTAAAATGAAAATAGTGCAGATTGAAGCCATGCAATTGAAGTTAGAGAGCTACTTGAGCAACATATCAAAAACATTAGTAGAATGTCTCCTCAGGCACTTCCCCTACATTCAAATAATAGACACCCTTTTGGAAATTGATTAACCGTCAAGATTTGATGCCTACTGAGATAGGAAATTGTTTAGGATGTAAAACAGATGTTAGTATGCTGCTGTACAACCAAACACACAATACATCAAATGGTATGATAGAAACCCTATAAGGTGCTTAAAAGGTAAGAACACACAGTGTGTTAGTTGTGAACATCCACAGTGGCTTGTCTTTCCCAGTTCTGCATTCTTTCACGAATTTCAGCAGAGGAAGCATGGGGGTTTGAGCTCACATCCTGAATCCGCTGCAACATAGACGGGCAGCCGCAGACATCTACCGCAGTGTAAGCCAGGGATTTTGCAGCCCTCAGTATCTCTTCTGTAGTTGCCACATATCCAGAGAACAAGTTGCAGTCACAGTTAAGGGTTGATGTTATGGACAAACAAGAGGGGGATATTTGTCATTCATATGTGACCAATAGCTGGAGTAAGTGTTTAATACAAGCCCCCATTTGTAACCTGGATCTACAGAACTGATCTCAATGATCACATAGGATTTATAGTAAAGTTCTTGCTTTACCAATATGCAAACAGGTTCTCAACAAAAAGTGTTACAATAAATTATCAGAGAACAAAACAAGGAGAATGGATCACTTACTGCTATAAAATACATATAATTGCTGTATGAAATACAGTGTGCCATCATTCACATCAGCATACCTGTAATTATTAACCCCTGAACTAAAACCTTTCCACACAATATGTACCCAACTGATGGCAAAACATTCACCAAAAACACACCAGAAGACCTGAAGAAATCATCGAACCCTGGGCACCTATGCAAGCTTTCATCAAAGTCATCAAAAAATACAGTGCACCTTTTAACATGTAGGGCAGATTCATTCATGGATTTTGATTCAGTGACTATACTTGTCTGTGATAAGCTGATTGATCTTGTAAACTATATGATACACGATACAAGTAATTGAAGATTACTTATAACTGTTTGTAATCATAACTTATCAACATCAATTAACTGGAAGTCGGAACGTTATGATGTCGTTACATACCAAATGCTGCATCAGTACCAGCAGCTTTGCAGAAAGCCTCTGTGTGAATGGGGGCCACCGTTCCTATATTAAAAGCTGGCATGATAGAGGGCACCTGTAGGGAGACGTTTCCCATGTCAGTAGACCCTGTTAAACAGGACGTTAAAGCATGGAATGAATTCATACATTATGGAATGTATTGGCTGAGAAGTATTATCATCTTAAGTGGTGCTCTATCTATGAATCTAAAACTAGACATAAATTTTCACCTATGTGAGCATTGACTATGTCTGGATCCTCAGCAAAGTTTAACCCCATTGTTTGAGCGTGGTGTTTGTAGATCTCCCCTAGTGTTGTATTGTGGTTCACTTTTTCATTAGGGTAGTCTTCAAATTCAAAATGTACTTCACACCCAGTGGCCTGTAAGGAGGTTTTGACAAATAACATATGGTAAGCCAATTCATGCAAGCAATCCAAGTGATAGTGACCACAACATAAAGTCACCTTAGCAGCAGCCACAAAACAGGCAGTGCATTTCTGCTGAATTAGGACCATATCAGGGTCAGAGGGTGCTCGGAGCCAAAATTTGAGTTGTGAATTCTGCGGGATCACGTTAGGCTGAATTCCTCCTTCAGATATGACACCTGTCAGAAGAAAATAAACACTGAGTGCAGGTCACTTTTGATTATATGAGCTCATATCATCATAAAATTCATTAATATATATATTTTCAATGTAACATATTATTCACTCATTACAAATGTTCCATTTGGATAATGTAAACCAACCGTTAATGGACCAGTTTGGCTTCAGCTGATTTCTCACCAAGGCTATGTTACAATAGCAGGAGACAGCAGCATCAAGAGCACTACGTCCCTCCCAGGGATACGCTGAAGCATGAGATGCCTTTCCCTTGTAGTTGACATCCACAATGACCAAGTTGTAGTACATGGGATAGAGTATGTTGTTGTTGAGAGGGGTGAGCATGAGACACAGGTCCACATCACTGAACACCCCCTTACTCAACATGTCTATCTTGGATCCCATGCCCGAGTCATCTCCAGGTGTTCCTAGAACTGTCACCTGCAACCCCATGAGAAGGGGTGAGACTGATTCATTATTTGGATGATTGATAGTGGTATACAGGTATGATGTTAAAGGGTTGTTATTTATTTGTTTGATTCTTTTGATGTGTTCAAGCATTGAGCGTGAATTAAATTTTATTTATCATTATATCTGAGCTGTATGTTTGTGGTGATGATAGTGTGTTAAAGTCAGTGTTGCAATTGCTTTTGTTACAGAATATGGGTGGTATCTGATGAGACAGTAACAGCCTAAAGTCAAGAGGTGTTCATTTCTGCTTGTGCAGTTGCAAGTCAATTTGCATAAACCCTTTCTGGTATGATAGCAAAGGTTTTCTGAGGACAAGCCAGTACAACCAAACAAGGGCATATGTCCCCAGATGATTTGTTGTTGAAGGACAAATGCAGTAACACTCACTGATACCATGTCTATTAACTGTAAACAAACAGAATGAAACATACCTTTCCTTTTAGAAGCTTCTTTTCCAAACATATTTTAATGCCAAGAGCTGCAGCTACACTACCAGTTGTTTGTAAATTGTGTCCCGCAGCATGTCCAATATCAGCCACAGCGTCATACTGGCAAATGAAACAAACGTTGAATCCACGGTCAGCATCTCCGGAGTCACCACAGCCGCTGCTAAACTGAGCACGAAACCCAGTCTCCTTAATAAACTTTTCTTCGACTTCAAAACCCTTGTCCTTCAGAAGTGCAGTTATCGCATTATGAGCGAAGGTTTCTTTGTTGGTTGTCTCGGGATTCTTCCATATTTCAGTGTTTAATTTAGCTAACGTCGACCGTTCAGCCTCAAAAACATCTGAAATTACTTTGCGTGTGTCAGACATCGCTGCCATATCGTCAATTTTCCTCGGCTTCGACTGACTGATCGGGACAAGCAACCTTGACCTGAGGCGGTCTCATTCATAACGTTTGTTGTCATAATGTACTTTTATTCCCAGGCGGAAACGGCTCCAATGTGACAATAACTAATCATAACAACAGATACTGATAAGCCTGAAAACAGTACAGACGATATCTTGTTGATATGCGATGATGTCACACTTTATACTGGTTGTAGGTGAGTTCAGACAGATAAACTTCTGTCTCTGATAGCGTCTGTTTGTCATGATTCATGTCCGCTCTAAATAAAAAACAGTCACTAGTATTAGTCAGTCTGTTAGTGTTAGAAGTGTACTAGTACTGGCCCTACAAGACGTCTGAGTATTCATATTACCGTTCGACCGGAGCTAGTAGTGTACTAGCCGCGCACGACGGTAATATAAATATATACCATAAGACGTCGTGCACGGCTATAGTGTACAGGTGTAGCCCCGATCGGACGGTAGTTACATATATATACCCTCAATCCTCATGCATCGTCATTTTCCGCGAGAATGGGTTGTGTGTTTTGAATGGCACGCTGGATTTAGTGTCTAGAAGACAACATATATCAAGAGCATGTGAAAGTTGTACCACATCAAAAGATTTCTTACAGTGCTTGGTATAGTTGGGTGTATGGTACAAGGGGTGCTTCACATAGCTTCACTGAACCTATATATGTTGTATATGGTTTATGTTTATATTGCTTTTACAGGTTTCCTCTTGTATTTTTACCTTCTTGGATCACTAGGACAACTTCAGATATCTCCAACTAATCATGGCAGCTACAACATCAGTGTGGATGGGAAAACATGGCTAATCAATGCGGACACATTCTTCAGAGTGGATGGAACCAAACTGTCATCAAATAGTTCGTCATTAAAGCTTGTCCACAGTGATGTGATGAGTGGTGAAGACTCTCTTGGTGATTACAAATTGATAAGCTACTGGTACAAAGCAAATGGAAGATCTATCAAGACAGGTATCAAACAATACAGACAGGTGTCCGCAGTGATATTTTCGCAGGTGATGTCTTGGATATTATTTTCCTCCATTTGTCTGATTGCCTAAGTTCATGATGCATTTTCCCCCATTAATGTTTTTTGTTTCAATGTTCTCAGACATTTGAGGATCAATTCACAAATGCAACAGCTAGGGACCCTAACAATTTAGTATCAGGGTTTCCATCATTCAGAACAACTGAGTTGGATGTACGATTGGGATGCTTAGGTTTTCTAGGATTAATGTCTGGTTTTGGACACCTCACAGTGCAGAAGTAAGAATATATATTTTGTCTGTACATCTGAAAACCTTGTATTCCTTTTAATTTGTTTGTTTTTCTACAGTTCTTCATAGGCAACAGACTGATAAATATGTGTACCTTTTATTAACTTATATACAGCTGGACAGAAAAAATGCCCAAATTGACGGATGGACTAGAATCAGGACCACTTGTCCTGTTTGATAAACAGAATAATGTTGTGATCATTTCTCCCTTCAATCATTTCATGGCTGCCTCTTTCCTTCATGACTCCATGACCTCAGCCCTCTACTGGGGCATCATGGGAGGGATAGATACAATTCCAGAAAACTTTCTGCATGAAACCATCCTTTACTATAGTGACCAAGGCATCAACAAAGTATGTAAATCATTTCCCTGTATGAGTTGGTTCTACCTAACATATTCGATGATATATTGCACTTGTCAGAATTTTACTTGATCATCAGGACTAAGTGTAATTGATAGCTAATAATACAGCTGATCATACATGTACTATTGTAAAGTTTAATGCAAGGTTCCCCATAACCGGCTCAGAAACAAGTATATTGTGTAACAGGCTATTGAGGAATGGGGCCATCTGATGCAGAAGACCTACCATCGAGATAGCTCTGCCCGCTTCTTGGACCCAACTGTGAAATATGTTGGCTACTATACTGATAAGGGTACTGTGGTAATCAAATAGATTGTAAGAGCAATACAATACTGAGCTATTTATAAAATCATTGTTGCTAGATCTTTGGAATCATGAAATATTCTCAGTATAGTGGATATGGTATGGTATTCAGGTGCTTATTATTACCATAAGACAGAGCCTGGAATGAATTATGAAGACACCATGCTTGGCTATACTAAGTATTCATTACAGGAAAACATTCCTTACAGGTATTGTGTATTGGCCTGAAGTAGCACTTCATCTTGTATCATTAAACTTCAGTTACTTATTGTGAATGCAGACTGTCAAGTGTCTAGGTGCATAATGCAAGTACAACTTTTACTAATAGTTTGAATATTTGGGGTACCTTGACTACAGGTATCTTCAGTATGATGATTGGTTCTACATGGTGGCTGGTTTAGGGTATGGTGCTACTGTTACATGGGATGCAAATCCTAAAGTGTTTCCACATGGACTTCAGTGAGTAAATACAATTTATAGTTCATCGTGTGAATACCTTGCCTACCTCTTGATTATGTTGTACAAATATGTTGTTTCTTTTTAGCTATTTATTCAACAAGACAACACTGCCAGTTATTGCGCATAATAGATTTTGGTAAGGTGCCTTGACTGGTATTTTGATAAACAATTATATGATAAGCCAAAATAGATAATTTTTCAATTGTTGGCAAGCAATAAACCTGATCTTTTGTTTGTGTCCATAGAAATGTCCTACTTATTAATCAAGTCTCATGTATATTCTCTGAGCACAGGTCAAGCAAAGCTACATATGCCAAAGAAAATGGGGTCGCTATAACTTTATTATGGATGGAAAAAATGCACTACCAGATGACCAGGTTTTTATCGAATTGCAATCATGACAACAAACCTATTTGTAAAAATGAAATTTTGCATAAGATAAATCAAATTTTCTTATTGGTTTCAGGATTTCTGGGATTATCTTTTCTCACAAGCGAAAACTTGGGGGCTTGTAAACTATGAACAGGTTATTTTTAATCAAAGATTTTAGACAGAGGTCGCTGTATATATGGTTGGCATACTACTAAAATTTGGTTTGAATAATTCAATGTGGTAGTTTAATGTTATGGTATGTTATCCTTGGCAGGACTTCTTAAACTTCCAAGTGGAGAACCTTCGACCAGTACGTGAGAGTCTGACGCTGGGTCGCAGGTGGTTAATGCAGATGGGGGAGGCTGCTGCTCGTTACGGTATCTACCTGCAGTACTGCATGTCTCTACCAAGACATATACTGGCTGCTCTGGAGATCCCGGCTGTCTCACAGGTGAGAGTTGGGAGGTATCTATTATTAATCCTTTCTCAGCTTGGTCGTCTTTTACCTTAATGAAGAGTTATTTTGCCCAGTGATTAGGTGTTCTCGTGTTTCTTTTAGGCAAGGGTCAGTGGTGATTATGGGGAGGTCAACCAGTGGAAAATTGGCATCTCCTCCATGCTAGCAGATGCAGTTGGTATAGCACCATTTAAGGACAACTTCTGGACTGTATCAGTTCAGCCTGGAAACAGTTGAGTTGACTATAGAGATCTGGTTCTGTTTCACAATTGTGTTTTGAAATCATGGATATTTGGTTGTTATAAAGTATGTGTAACAAATCAAGCAGATCGCATTGAGGTGAATCCAAGACGAGAAGCTGTGGTTGCGCTTCTCAGCACTGGCCCTGTTGGACCTGGTGATCGGATCGGTTACAGCAACAGTACACTGATTAATACGTAAGGTTCATCAATTCGAGACATAATTCAATGTCACATCATAGAATTTTTTGTGCAGACTTAGGGATGACTGCTTGGAATGATCATTTTGATGAATTATTTTTGTTCTCAGAATGACAACATCAGATGGCACTCTTCTCAAACCATCCAAACCAGCCACAGCCATAGATGCTCAGATTATCCAGGTCACTGAGCAGGGAATTATTTTTGATAAAAACTCTTTCGGGGCTCCTTTTCCTGGTTATCCAAAATTTATGGGGTTGATTTTAACTTAATGGATTCACCCGCCACCCCCCTGTATTTTATTCGCCGTCACGGAGTGATTAGTCATCCTGACATGGGTTCATTATTCCAATAATGACTGTCACCATATCAAAATAAATGTTGTTTTATATTCATGCTGTGATAATCCAGGAAGCATTTGGTGGAAGCAATGGACCAATAGGAGAGGTGTGGAGTACATACAGTAGAATAGGCCATAATGAGTTTGGCTTGGTATTTGCATCAAATTTGAAAAAGACATTCCATCTTTATTTGAGACACACCAAGATCTCCCCCCAGGTAAATTAATCACCAAGATCACCTCTCAGGTAAGTTTATCGCACGTTACTTGTTGAATTGGAGAGTAATAACTATGTTGATGTTATTTTTATGTGTGGAGTATCAAAGTTGAATTGTCAATGATTAAGCAGAAATACAGCAGAACTATTCATTAATACCATACACATGCATAATTACTGAGGGCAGCAATACGTTTATGAAGACAGTAAATGAGTGGTCTCAGTATTGCATCTAGCTTCTGTACCGAGTGGTATTGTTCCAGGCTGAGCAGATGGTGTTTAGCCAGGCTGAGTATTCTCCTCTGGCTCTGAGGCCTCAAGTGTTTGATGCACAACATCCTCTGGTGCTGAACGGTTGTGATGAGGACCACCTGTGTTTGTATTACACCTCCCCTATCTTCTTCACAAGGTGATAATTGTTGATTGATTCTTCGAATGCGTGATTTATTTGGTTTAAAGGAAAGAAACACAAGTCTTAAAGCGACTTATATATATAAAGAAAAAGTCCATATGCATTTCTTTAGTGCCAAGGTCAAGACCTATGTCTGCATGTGATTCATTATGGCTGGATGTTTTGTTAGCTTTATGTGAGATCATAAAACTGATTTTGATGCCACTAATGCACATGCAGTCCTCAACAAGGAAGTTGTAAATGAATCCTAGTCCATCAACAATATTGAGATGACTGACTGCCCAGAGAAGAAAGTTATCCTTTGCCATAAATTGATTTGGTTGTTAGGCCTCATATTGAAAGGATAGCCTTGGCAGTTTGAGTCTTGTGTGAGAACAGTTGTGGATCTTGAGTCCAATTCTTTACTTATTTCAGCAATGCGCAGTAAATGTTTTGGTTGTCCATAATGCAGAGCGTGCAATTGTAAATAAAAGCATCTGATTTGGGTTAACAGGGGAAGAAATATCATCATTATTGGGGAGAAAGACAAGATGATCCATATTTCACCTGCACGTGTAACAGCTATATCTGTGAATGACCTTGACCTGCTGGTGACATTGAAAGGAACCCCTGGTGAGGTATTTCAGTTTGGAGCCTGCCCAGCCATCAATAATACACCAGATTGCTTCTTCTTCAATTGTATCATTGGTGGAAATGGCTATGCTGAGTGGAGTCTTTCTAGACAAAGTTGTCAATGAATTTATCTGGTCTTTGTGATATGCTGATATTGAAAGTGGTAAATGATTTAGCACTGTGTTGTTAATTTGAATACAAATTCACATTTTTCTAATGAAAAAGATTTTAAATGTAATATATTGATAATACAATCTTAGGTGAAACATTGCTAAAAAAAGTAAAAATAAATAAAATGAATCTCACATTTTATGTCTCTTTCAATAGCAAGGTCATATTGAAGTTGATAGATTGGATGATTGTGACCCCACAAAGTACCATCAAAGAGTTTATAGCAATGCTTTAAGGGTGACTAATGACAAAATATGTGAACATGCCATCAATGCATATATAAGTCTATAGCTATACTGCTGACCAATGTGAATCACATGAATTACAATACAGCATGTTTCCGATATGTCAGCCTGTCTCAAAATTATGTCAAATTCACCTTAGTAGAAAGATGGTGCTTACCTGTCTGTAACATAAAACTATTTCGTACCTGATGGTGCTAAAGAATTAAAAGAACTGTAACATATGGCTTTAAAACACACCTCAAATGAAATGATCAACTTGTATTCATGCAAGTACTCCAATACCTAATGCAAATTAACGAGAGATTCTATTCGTACGAAAACCATCAATGATTTTCTGCACAAAATTACAGCCATATTGAATGTACAGACACTGGCGCTGAAACTTGCTGTGACTTTACAGTGCATTACAGTGCTAGCATGGATGATACTACTTACTTCATCAGGAGAATATTGGTCCATATCCCAAATGCTTTTGTTACTTGTTGTAATAATTATTTTAGTGGTTCAACAAAATTGTAACCAGAACCGATCAGTGTACATGTGGTATGCCACAAATGAGCAGAGGACATAGTAATTCCTTTTGTTTTCACATAACCCCAGATGCTGTACATCAAATGTAACATCTGGAGATAAAGACGTCATATCACCTCTTTTTCACCATCTCGCTCACCCAATCCCAAGGGACATCTGTCATTCTGATATGATCAATTTCGACGTAAATAAACTTTAAGTCATAAGTAGTCTTGAGGAGCCAGAGTGATAGCAGCCTGTTGTGCAGCACATATATACTACCTCTATGTAATTAGTCTCCCAACCAGATATTGGGGCAACATATGATCTGTTATGAACATGCTGTGGAACTTCTGTGACTGTGAGCTTTCACTACCCCACATAGGAATGGACGTATCAAATAGCTATTAAGATGTCTGGCTGGAAGCAGGGACTCACTGTGGTTAATGTGCCAAGTGTATTGTATAGCTATTTAGTTTGACAGAGGAGATACAGACCCACAAATGCACCAAGCAAAGTAGTTAAGCATCTAACATTTCGTTGGATGCACTTGATCATCAACCAATCAGCAGCTTAAACGCACCAAATTGACGTACTACAGGATTGTGTTACCAATTTAAACATAAAAACAGGTAATTTATAACGATATATTTATTTCAATATAACACTCATCATTAAATATTATTCATTTAAATATATTTCAATTTCTTTTTGTTGATAAGCAATACACGGTGTAGTGAACTTGTATTAAGAATTACTTGCAGAGGGTCCTTCACAGAAATCTTCATTAGGGGAGCATTTTCTAAGGGATTCAGGGTCTGCGAATTTTGATCGCTTGTGTCCAGAGCTGTGTTTTTTGTACACCTGGTTGGAACTACACTGCGAGTCTGAGGCAGATGCTGCAGCATGCACCTCACTATCCAAGTCACCTTCTTCCCCCGTTCTTTTCTTCGTGGAAACATAAGAAGTGATCTTTGAGGGCAAATGGACAATATCATCATCGCTGGAGTCATGAGATCGCTTGGATTTCTTGTGTTTCTTATGTTTGTGCTTCTTATGTTTTTTATGCTGAGAATGCTTACTGGATTTTTTCTGATGATTGCCACTATGTTCGGAATATTGTTCATGCACCCTGCTCGAGTTAGAGTGTCTGCTAGTGCGGCTCTCGCTGGCTGAGAGTGGTGAGGCATGGCGAGCATGGAGTGAGTGTTTGCTAGTGCGGCTCTCGCTGGCTGAGAGTGGTGAGGAATGGCGAGCATCGCGCCTGTAACCAGAGGCGGAATAGTCACTGTGCTGTCTGCCACTGCCATACGACCTCGATCGATGATGACTGCTATGCCTGGACCCATGATGCTCGGATACATAATCATACTTCTTGTGCCGCCATTCCTTCTCCTCGTGAACACGATGTCTGTCTCGTGATCCTGATCGATGACGATATCTATGACTGTGAGAGTGCCTATGTCGGCTTGAATATGAGGTACTAGGGGACCTAGTGCTGTGAGTGGATTTCTTCTTATCCTTGGTGAAGTCTTCGATGACCTCTATTTCTTCATCATCTGAATCTGATGAAATTCGTATGGGTGATCTCTCACCCCAAGGTTTCTCGGCAGCAATAACAATGATATCACTGTCATGACTGGACGCAGATCGGGTTCGAATTCTTTTATGATGATGATGCTGACCATTACTTGAATTATGGCTAATACTATCATCGGCAGAGAGTGTGATCTGTGAGCTTGTACCTGGTACAGGCCACTGTAGGCTGTTGTCACTGTAAAGTGTGCTCATAGACGATGCCCACATGGAAGATGAAGCAGCATTATCAGGCGATTCCCAGCCTCCCAATCCAGCTTCTGTGGTACTGACAGAAGCCAGAAAGTTCTGAACACGATAAAAGAGGGGTGAAAGGGTGAGAGAAAACCCTGTGGAGGGTTGTGATGGCCAGAGTGAGAGTGAGGTACTGTAGGAATGATCAGGGGCTGCTGAAGAAGAGGGTAGGGCCTCCAGTCCAGGCATGGGGCTTGACATCATTACAACATCATCATCATCATCATTGCCACCTGGTGAAGGTGTAGGCTCGCTGTCATTGTCAATAGTATGAATATCTGCGCTTTGTCCGTCATGCTCATCATAAACAGCATGTCGATCGTACCCCAGCATGTCATATGGGGCGCGGGCAAAATGATAGAACTCATGAATGAAATGTTCTGTGCGTCTTCCAATAAGAGATTGCAAATGTTGATGTAACTCCTCGCTTTGTATGTGAAATCTCTTGATGAGATCCAAAATGAGGTCAAGTACAAAGTGAACATTCTCAGCTTGGTTGACTAATAACACATTCAATTCACGGTTGAGCCATGGCACAAGTCTGTGAGCACATGCAGGGTTCTCCCTGAAAAACTCAGGGGACACTTGTCTGCATCGCACAGCTTGACCCCTTGTGCTTCTAAGTTCTTTAACACGCATTCCCCTTGCATAGACTCGCTTGCGGAAGGCAGATGTAGCCGACTGTCGGTAACGCCTCCAGTTGAAGGAAGCAGTGCTGCGGGTCGGCCTCTGAAGAAGGTCCATTTGCCTACGCTGCTCAACAGCCTGTTCATCCTCCCACTGGGAATACTGGGTGGTTCTGTAGCGAAAACTCCCTCGACTCCTAGGGTCAGAACTACCTGGCTGATTGGACTGTGATATATCATATTGATCATAATCCTCAATGGATCTCACATTATGGATTATGCTTTTAAATGGCTGTTTGCACAGAGGGCACACTGCCTTAACTTTAGACCATTCTAACAAGCACACAAAACAGAAGGTATGGAAGCAGCTGTCTGTGAAGGATTTGTTTTCCAACTTCCCCAGGCAGATGGAACAAGGTGATTCTGGCGAGTCTGTTTTCCTCTCAGGAGTTTTTGTTGCACTGTTCACAGTTTCTACATCATTTTTCTTCTCAATATCTCTTGACTCAGATTTTTCACCATGGTGCTTGTCATTTGCATCCCTCCTCTTTCTATCCAGACTGTGCTTCTTTGACTTTTTGGATTTTTTTACTCTGAAATGCAGAATTACCAAGTTAAGAAAAATGAAACAGAAACTTATATTGCTTGATATTTTGAATAAATCCTGTCCCAAAACTGAAATTATTTTCCAAATGTGACTATCATCATCAGTAATTTTTAATTTAAATAAATTGTGATATGAACTGTGACGCCATATATCAATACAGTAATGGCAATGCAATGCCGTGTTTGAAGCCGTTTATTCGACCCTAAACTACTATCCTATCTGTTAATAACAGTGTCTGGTAATAACTTACATTAAAATGAATTGTTTGAGGAAGTTTTATTGAAATTGAATGTCGAGTCAACATTGTCAGACGTCAATCGACGTACACTGCGTCCCTCGATTCAAGTACGAATCAAGTAAATGAAGAAAGTGCATTTTGGAAGTTTGTCTTGGTTACTACGTATACTTTGTTGATATTTTTCTTTATTTATACATAATATTTCCCCCCTCTCCTCGTAACTGCAAAGTGCCATCCAAAAACCCTTCTTAGTAAGTGATGCGATCTATACATGTATTGTGATCAAAAACATTGATATTACAATTTTGCAAATTCATATGCATGCAAAGATGATGAATATGTTTGGCAGTTTGGAAGCCTTGTTCTGTTTGCGTTTTCCCACGTTTTTGTAGACAATGATCATTAACCTGCATGCTTTTATTTCATGAACTGAATTCAGTTCAGTTCCTAGTCATCAATCAAATTGTTAGTTATGGAGCAGACATTTTAAAGCGGAAGAAAGTGGTAGTATCAGGGCTAGACACTAACGGTTGTCCGCTTGCCCGGGACAGGTGGTTCTGCTTATGGGACAAGTGAAAAGTCCCAAGTACTTGTCCGACGGGACATGTTAATTACTTCGCCGATCGTGAATGTTATCTCGAGCAAACACTGAAGCCTTGAAGACTGCGGTTCAGCGTCTTTCGATGTGCAGCCGAGCGTGTAAGACAGAATAATGAGTAACCGTACAGCACTGATCCATATTCCAGTTTCCTGTGAGGTGAAGTTCTTTGACTGCTAATAATTAAGACTCACTCAGTCATGTACGGTTTAACCGCAAGTTGCTTTATTCTACCAGTACCCGATAATTCAAAAACAGAGGCACTTGTTACCACAGGGATTTACATTGGCCTGCCAGCCGCTATATTCTATGTCTACATTGAAGATAGCGGCCGGCCAATGCAAATCCCTGTTCTTGTTACGTGGTGCAGTATGCATTGTCTCGATAACTAGGTAGCGTCATGACAGTGATGTAAGATCAAACTTGTTGCAGGAGTTTCGTGAAAGGTTTTTAACGCACTATTGATTTAACACTACGCGTCGTGACGTTGGTGCATTACGCACTGAGCTACAAAGACGGAGCGCGCGAGCTAACACATTTTGAAAGAGCATTTCAGTGTTGGTAGCATTTCTACTGGCTGCTTTTGTTTCAAAAACACAATTAAATTATTCATAATTCCACTTGACTATTCTCCTTTATGAATTTGGTAACAAAAAACTAAAATTAAGCAAATACTGTCTTGGGACTCTTATTTGTTAAACCAGACCTCAATTTAAGTAAGCTATCGTCCTTCGTTTAACGAACGGCGACCTTTGCACCTCAGATACACTTATAATTTCCACAATATCTGAAGTTGCGGACATGCGATTTAATTTAAATTCCTTCAAATGACTAGAGGAATAAATATTTTATCGGGGGAGAAAAAAGAATTAATACCCCTCAGTTTGATTATAAGAAGATACAAGACAAGACAATCGGAAAAAGATCACATGCGTTGACATACAGTCAGCTGATGGAGACTCCCAAAATGACGTAGGTAGAGAATTTAGCATTCTAAATATAGCTAAATGGTTGACCAATCAAATATACTGTAAGAAAAAATATGGGAGAGTAACTTAAGCACCCTCTGAATGGCTGAACTGATCATGTCCAACCGCCGATCGAAGGACGGCGTACGTTGATCAAGGTACGTCCTTCGTTCAAGGGACGTACGTCAATCTACGGTGATCCCCGACCTGTTAACTTGGCGAATTCGCATTCGCCAAGTTATCTTGGTCAGTCGTGTTTGTTTATATGTATGTTTGTTAACAATTTTTGGCTCGGATACAGTATGTAGAATTTTTTTTCTCTCAAATGGTCGGAATCAATGATGTGCATTGGCCGGATTTCAAGTTGGGTCGTAACAGTAGTCAGCAGTACTCATGGACATCTAGTCTACTTTGTTTGGTAGAGCTAGTTTTCACACAAGCGTTTGTGGGTACATACCTCTTTATTTCAGGTGATCCATCTTCCATAGTTGTTCGCTAATAGAAAGGACGATGTAAATAAGAATACGATACTGATCGACAAAGAAAATCACGATATATATTATGTTTGACAATTTCAAGAGATGGCTTTGGATTGCTCACAGAATCAACCTTGACCCCGAGTAGTTGAGCCTTTTACAACATCGAAGCTCATTGGTAGAATATCATCCAATCAGTCAGCTTCTTTCATAGATCTATGTCGCAGCGCATGATACGCACGAGTAGTGCACATGACACCTTATGTACACTACATCGTGTACATTGTAATACTATATACACTATATCGTGCACATGGGAATACTATATACACTGCCTAGTTTGTGTAAAGTATACATTTCAAAGGTTTATCACATAAAAAACAAGTAATACGCAATTATTTAACAATAAAAAGTGAGTTTAATAGTGTTTTTTTTCATATGGGAGCAACATTAGATATTAGCCAACGCCTAAATAAATTGGCTAAAACCAAAGTAAAAAATGGAATATATTATATTTTCTATGTATGCACTTCACTGTGTACATAGGAATATTACTTATATTACGCTGTGTACATTGGTGTATACTATATACATGTATACTACATCGTGTACACAGCAATATTATAGCCACTACATCGTGTACATAGGAACACCATATACACTATAGTCACTACGTAGTGTACACTGGTGTAAAGTACACACTACATTGTGCACATAGGAACACTATATACACTACATCGTGTACATAGGAACACTATATACACTACGTAGTGTACATAAGAACACTATTTACACTACGTAGTGTACATGGGAATACTAAGTATACTAGTATACACTACATCGTGTACATAAGAACACTATATGCACTACATAGTATACATAGGAACACTAAGTACACTTAGTATTGTACATAAGAACACTATATACACTACATAGTGTACATAGGAACACTAAGTACACTTAGTATTGTACATAAGAACACTATATACACTACGTAGTGTACATAGTAATACTAATGTGTATACACTACATTGTGTACATAAGTACACTATATACACTACATAGTGTACAAAGGAACATATGTTCCTATGTACATAGCAAGAGGTTCTCGTGCAGAGACTGGAAATGTACACTATATATAGTGTACATTTCCAGTCTTTGCACGAGAACCTCTTGCGATGTCACTGAGCATATGCCAGCTATTTCCTTAAGGATGCCCATGGCGAAATGAAACTTCTTGGCTGATGTTGTGGGCAGTGCCTCCTTCGTTGTCTTTTTGGGAGCCCTGAATCTTGATGCCGCCTTCACTTGGATGCCCCGAGCTAGTGCTGCATTTTCTCTATCTATTTATTATACATGCTTCTTCGGGACGCACATAAACATATGCTTGCAGGGCAGTCTGTTAGATGTAAAGAAGAGGCAGGAACATTGGTAGGAGCCATCAGTAACACTGACTGTTTCAGTTGCCTCATTCTGCTTCACAGTGTAGCAGGAGTCTCCCTCTGAGATCTCAGCATTGCCATCCATTAACTTCCTGGTGCTGTAGAGCTGCCTGCATATCAATTTGGCTGCATGGTTGGTGGCTATGTTGTGAATTTTTCTTGGGGGGTCCGACTCTTCCTTTAAATTGTATGCTTGCTTCGAATGGTTGTGGAGAGTTTGAATATTCAATTTGATGTAGCTCCGATCGAACTGTAATATAAATATCACTGTCTACTCGGACGTCTTGTAGGGCTAAATTTGATGTGGCTTTCGTTATTGTAGAGAATTAGATGCTTGATACAGGAGTCAAGGGCAGTTTAAAGAGACAAATATTTCTGAGTTTTTTGGTGAAAACTCCAGGAATGTTGTATTCTAGGTCCCGAAGTTGAGGATTTCTCTTCATTTGAACGTAACTCACCAGTGGACACAAAGTTTATCACGAGATCTTGTGTATATAGACGGTCCGAGTTATGATCTGTGCCTCATTTAAAATATTATTAGCCTCAAACTCCATTTCCTCGAGCCTTGGCAAGTCAACCACCACTGCCCACTCAGCTATTTAAAAAAAATCTCACTCTCCATTGGCTCCACCTTCACGATCACAAACTGTAAGGATGCAAAGTTGGATGTCAAACCAGTGATAGTGGTCATTTCTGGCTGACCTTTTCACCCTGTGGTATTCTGTACTTCTCTCAGGAATGTGAAATATCAGCACCAAGGAATACTATGAATTAATAATTTAGGGAGTGAATAGGCACTAGCTCTTTCGAACTAAGTACGGGTAGTTTCTCGACAATGTGATAAATAGAACCTGACGTTGGGCTTATAGGCACCTTCATCAAATGTTGAGACTTTACACTTTTTGTATTTATACTTAGAACCAACATATCAATATTGAAAACGTTTTCCTTCAACACGTTTCAATAACGTTTGCTGGTTAGACCAAAGAGCTTATAGCTATTATGTTTATAAGCTCTCACTCCAACAGTATGTGTGCGGTGAATATGCAAATGACTGAAACACATTGACGTCGTCAGGTTCATTAAATCAACTATAAAGCACCTTGGACGCTATGACAAAGCAACGCACTGTTTGCAAGAGGCGTGATTGAACCCTCTAACATTGCTGTAAGCTCCTTGGTTAGACAGCGAGACAGAAAACGTCATGATAACGTTAAAGGAATATAAAATGTCATATAAATTTTTCAAATTTGATTTCGAAAACGTTAAAGAAACTTTTTGTGTTTGCTGTAAGTAACTCCTGTAGTTGGGATCAGTCATGCAGTTTCCACTCCTTGTAGCCAGCCAATCAAACCTGGGATTGAGAAGGATTATGAAGAAATCATTTTCTAATCCTATAGCCATGTGATTGTTGGTGGTCATAGTATTCTACACTTGCGCCTTCTAAATTCGATTGTACATGAAATAGCAAGAGCATTAAATAGAATTACTGGGTAGAAGTTTCTTAGACCACCTCTCTTTGTTGTCGACATTATGGTCACCACCAGTAATGTTTATTTAAGCATCCTTGCTACTGCAAATTCTAGTCAGAGGACCAATATGGCACATGACCAAGAATATATATATCATCAGTGGATGCACTTAATCTTGGGAATTCTGACCTCTAATGTCCATGGAGATTATAGAATGAACTACTCTGTGGTTCAGCTGAACTGGACTCAATACTTCCCTGACAGGTCTGACAGCATCTACACTAGTGCTTTCTGATTGGACTTTCCAAAACCACCCGTAACAACGACATTTGCAAACTTCTGAACACTTGCAGTCTCTTACTTAGCAATCTATTCATTCCTGGTTGTTTTTATATGTGTTGAAGAAACCACAGAAATGTATTCTTCTCTTCAATGTGTCCAGGACATGCATTGCTAAGGAAACAATGATAAACTGCAAGTATGAATACAGCATCCACCAACAAAAACAGTGCATTTGATTTCTCATATATGCTTAACTTTGTAGCTGACCTGTCACAAACTCTGTTAGATTTATGATGACCCAACAATATCTCATTAGTGGGCTTTGAGAGGTGTATTTAATAAAAAATCATGAGCATTTTGTGTAAAAAAACTTTGTGAATAGATTCCTTGCTGCTTTTGGAAATGATATCCAATCTGTGGTCACTGCTATTTTTAAGGTAATGTTTGTATAGGGTTTAACAGCACACCAACAATAATGTGTTATATGCTGCCTTAAAACTTGGGATGAATATGAAGAGGCAGTTCTAAGGCTGTTGATAGGTCCATTGCATATTTTAGACGGGATGTGAACTGCCCAAACAAGGCACATAGTAGGTGCTACTAGACATTCAAAGCTGAAACCGAGCTAAGTTTGAGCGATAACACCAGAAGATAATGGAATTGCAAATTATTAGTCACTTGACCTGATCTGTACCTATTTTCATAGCTTCGTAAGCAATATCCCACAGCTGTTTTCAAAGCACCGTTATCAATAAAAAATTTACGCTATGATTTCCCAATAAAAGATTTCTAGACAGAAACGAATACAAATTGAATACTCAACCTGGCACCGAAAAAATTGAAAATTAAATGATCCCATCTTGTACTGGGCAAAGTATATGGTTATCTTGAACACCCATTTGGGATGTGCTCCTCACTAGATGATTTTTGCCAACAAATGAAATTGGTAGTTAAGCTTCAGATATATTGGCCTAGAGAATCTGTTCTCAATCTATTTGCATGCTTGCTGAAAATAGATGAGCTGGACATTATTGGCAGTTAAAGAATACTTTGCCAAGTGATATTTTGAAAGACATTACATTAATATCTGACAGTGAAAATAAGACAGATTACGGAGAGGAAGGGCTATATTTAATGCTCATGAAAAACTGACCAAAAGAAAGGAGGATTTATCCCTCATGTACCCTCAACACAATCATCATCCTTTTCTTTTACCTGAAACAATGCAAGGAACATATATATCTTGTTAATGATTTGTAAAGACAGACACCTAAGTGCGGGTGGTAAAACGTTTGATTGTTGTACTCACTACTACTTTGACTCTGTCTCCCTTGCTTGCATACGCTTGACAAAGCCTTGAGCCTTATTCTTGCGGAACTGTTCAAATGGATCATTGAGAGAGATGCCAATGCCTTTGTACATGTCTGTTCGATCTCGGGTGTCAGCTGCCTTCACAGGATCTACAATACCTTGTTCTGCAGACCCAAGCCCACCACCTCCCCATCCTGCAAAATGTAAACCATTATGAATGACCACTTGACTGTTGATACAAAAGGATTTGTTAAAAACAGTTTTATGAATAGTGATGTGGATGTAAGTTGTTATGTAAATTTTATATCACTGAAAGAAGTTGAAATGCACAACAAACTTAGTGGGTTCAATGAGGGTTAAATGGGAGCTTACCCATCTTGGTGAGGAGTTGATGTCCCTTGTTATCTTCCCCTAGACGCGAGTCACCAGTTGCAGAATGGTATGGTTGGCTGTACACACAAAACACATCCATCATGAATTATATAGTTACCTATTTAACACACTTAGTGTATAAGCCATACCTCTGGATTAAGATGTACAAGCATATTAAATATGCTTATTGAAATTGCCACTGGCAATTTTCTTTCTTCTCTTTTAAAATGTTACAATGCCAAGCTAGAAATGATACTCTGATTGTGAAGGGATTGCTACTTTTAAAGTAAGTTGGCAAATATCATGCAGATGAAATTTTGAATCATTTGATATTGTCCTGGTGTAAACACTTACAAGAAGCTGGGAGGAGAGACACTTCGTGACCTTGACCTTGACCTATTCCTACTTGGAGGTGACCGTGATCTTGATCTTGAACGAGACCTAGATCTGCGCTGAGGTTGTCTGTGGGCAGTGGGCCAAAAAGAAATAACATTTTGGTCATAATTCAATCCCCAAATGTTCATTTTCAAATCTCATGTCAAGAACCTAGTATCTTTATCCTGCAGTTATCACATATGGCGAAGAATTATGCAAGTACAAGGCAAATAAAATATCAAATGTTTAATTTAATGATTCATTAATGACGATGCTGTAAGTAAACTTACTGCAATATATTCCACACATTATACACATTGTGTGGTTTTGGTATGGTTTTCCAGGATAATGAAGTGTAGATGCACTAACCTCCGTGAATGTCTCCTGACTGGGGATCTGGACCTAGATCTTGATCTGTATCGTTTTTTCTTCTGTTCATCTTTCATTTTACGAGCTTTATTCTTAGCCTTGAAATACTCAAACAGTCCAAGTTTCTCCCACCCTTCCCTATGAGTAAAACAAATACATTTACAATAAATATACCATGGATTGGACTAACACAATTAATTTCCAAAAACCAAAGTCGAGTACCGATCTCGGATGACTGGCGGTGAACTTGATCGCTCGCGGGTTCGTTCAGGGTTTAGTCCAACATAGAAGGCCTCGACAGCCGCCAAGAGGCGTTCACTTGGAGGCATAGGAGGAGGCAAACGAATATCTTGGGATTCAAGAGGCTTCTCATAATCACAATCCTCAAGCTAAACCAAAAACAAACATGTTGCTGGGCTTCATGTTAGCGATTGTTTACATGAAAAGTCTAAGAAGATAGGGTCACCTTGACGAGAGGAGCCATAAGTCCTGCTGGCAGGTCATAGTATGGCACGGATGGAGTAAGGTCCATCTCTGCTGGAGGAGGAGGGCCAGGTGGGGGACCTGCAGGGGGAGGTGGGCCAGACATGAATCCTGGTGGAGGCTTTGATAGGTCAGGCAGTTGTAGTGGTGGTGCTGCTGGTGTACTCGGCTGTCCATGGTTATATTCCTGTACCACAGGAGGGGGTGGGGGTCCTGTCTGACCTGAAAGGGGAGATGTAATCAGTTAGCATCAGAACACCACTTAGTATATACATATATCTGCATATGCTTAAATGGCTTGTTACCATGGGCATAGTCAAATTGATGAGATGGGGGACCCTGACCACCGAATCCAGGCGGGGGCTGGCTGAAGTTAGGGGGAGGCTGCGATAGGTTGATTGGAGGAAATGATGATGGAATTGCTGGTCCCTGTAAAATCATTAAATATTTAATCGAAATCTCAACTTTAAAAAACACATCTAACATCATGACTTCAAAATAAACAACCTCTGATAACGGTGTCAAATTGTTAAGTAAATAGGCTGGCAATAAAATTGTGGACTAACTGATGTCATTGAAGCAGATGATGTGGGAATCACAATGGGTGCTGATGTTGGTACTGGGTCTGCGAGTGCCATGGGAGGAGGACCTGCGTGTCCAGCTGAGGGGGTGATGGTTGATGTTGGTGCTAGTCCATAACATACTACATTGAATGGCAACAAACACCACAAAACAAATGCTTGGTTAATCCAAACAGGCTCCCTTATTCTATCGCATGCATAGAATCATGTATTTTCATGCATTGGTCATTACAAAAATATTGAATATGTAGTTTTGCAAGTACATTTTCCTAACAATGACAAATTTTTAATTGTTACCAAGGTTTATTTGGATTTTAGGGTTAGAGCATTGACATTAGTTGTAATAAACACACATTCACCAGGAACTTATTTATCATCATTTCATATCCAGCTGAGATACCAATAAGACTGCTTGGACACACAGCATATTTGATAGAGGTATCACCTGGCTGTGCCTGGGACACCATGGGCAGTGACGGGGGAGCTGGTGGCATCTGCTGTTTGATCTGTACCTCTATTTGCGTGATCTGATTGTTGACATGGCTCACATAGTCTTGGTGCTGCTTCTGCAGGGCACTGTAACGGTGGTTCACTTCAGTGGATACACGACTCACGATATCCGCATGGCTTGCAAGCAGATCAGCCTTCAATGACACAATGACATTTCAAGTTCAACACAATGGTTCTCGATGAAATGATGCAAATGAGGAATATTGCAAAGGAAAATCACCTGATACTTGGCTAATGTAGCAACAGTGTCTCTCATTTTCTGCATTTCAAACACATTGGGATAGCTGAAGTACAATATCAATCGTTGTGACAAACAAGTCACAGATATCACTAACCAAAGATGAACACTAGACAAATAAAGTGATGCCGAGGATATTAACCTCAATGATGTCCTCAGCAAAGTACCGATTCTGGGCCCACAGGTTGAGGAGCTATAACATAACAATAAAACTCAACTTCTTCTACGTGGATGGTTCAAACATAGAAATTTATAAAGTGTTCTTTGTATCCTTTATGTACCATTATTCCATCAATTGCTCACAGCATTACAGCATCTCACTTTGTGTAATTTGGCAGACTTTTCTTCATCAGCACCAGCACATGTGATGCAAAACAATGGAACCACCACCAGACTTAATGCCTGCCGAAGATCATCAGCATTCTTTCTAACACTGCACATCAAGACCAAATTCTCAAGATTAGATTTTTGTTGGGTAATATAATGGCAGTTCTTATTGTTGTTATTGGTAAACCAAATAATAAGGAGGTTTGTGTACACCCCCTATCTACACTCAGTCTGGAACAATCATAACATGTCATCAATTCACCATCCACAGATTATGAGGTATAAGAGAGAATATGCATATCTAAGGTTTAGTAGAGGTGACTCACCAGTGATGTAGCACATCATTGACAAGGTAGATGAGGTGAAGACGAGTTTGGAATGGAACATCTTTCTCAACAACCCTAACACAAAAGCATCCACACCTCATTACAATTGTACCTTTCATCTCTAATGTAAAAATCTTGTTTAAAATCACTGAGCAACAACCTTACTGAAACAAGACTCTCACCTGGTTAGAACATACTGGCTGATAATGTCACAATGTCTGGGTGATGTACTGTGGGAAAATATCCAATTCTTTCCATTCTATAATGAAAAAGACAAATATTAATGGCGATCTGTGTTATTGTTTGTTCTTCACAGTTAAATATACCATACATGCACATTTGAAGAGATGAAATATTGTAGTTTACAGAGATGGCATCCTTTGTGCATGAATCGATTATAGGCTTGACAACATCATCAAGCTCTGGAATGTTCAGACCACATTCCTCTGCCCCTCTCAGCATTATCATCTTCTGTGATTCTTTGATAGCTTCATCAATCTGTAGCTGCAACATAAATCAATAAATACCACTGTAACATTGTATAAAAGAATAAAGGCACTCCAAAAATAGATGCCACCAGCAAAAGTAGTGTTTGCTGTAACTTAAATTCTTAGAATCATTTCATATAAATAAATATGACATATCATATTCAACAATTCATCAAGTTATTTAACTCTAGCAATTTAGGTGTCATGTTTATATTTTTTCAAACAATGCCATTGTCACTTTTTGATTCTGCACTGGTGAAATAATAAGTAAGCATGTAAGCACACCAAAACTATTGTTGCATATGGCACTCACTAAGGTGAATAGATAAGTCTGGCCGGATTAAGCAGCTGCCTTCTGGTATAAATGTCTAAGCAACATCCGGGCCGATGTGGTATGTTGCAAATATGGCCCGCACAAGGACCACTCTACTCAACCACCAGGATCCCACTGCCCACAGACAAGAGTTGAGCCAACAGGTTGCCCCTATTAGTCCCCTCTTTCAACATGCAGGAAGATATGGTGGGCCTACTCAACCCCTGGACCCACAGGGGGACTTATGAAAAAATATGCATTCTATTATTACCTGTTGCTGCTGTATCAGACTTTGATACTGGGCTGTAAGATTGTTCTCGCTTTGCTTGACCTGTTCACTGCACTCTTTTTTCTTGACCTCAAGCTGTCCCTGCAGTTGTCGTAGTGACGATGTTACACCTGTTTGTACAGGTGGCCCTACTGTACTCATCTGCATAGACTGACTGCCAGTTTGAAGTGTTTGTGATGGTAATGGCATGGAGAGTGAAGTGTTAGGGGCTTGGGAGATGCTAGGTGGCTGCTGTTGCCATGGAGCACTCTGTATGGCTTGCTGTGTAATGACTTGCTGCACTAAGACCTGTTGTTGTTGGAGCTTCTGCTTCTGTTGGTTCATAACTGTACCCAGAAAATGATATGAGCACAGCATTGAATCTAATAAGAAAATTAATGAGAAGCAAAATATACCATGAGAAGAATAGAATAGTAATCAAGGGCAATATTTTTAAAGCTAATTGTTAAATATGGATTAACTTTCACATACTTGCTTGTTCAGATGTGACTCTGTATTGATAATAATTGTAGTATTCCCCTCCAAACAAAAAGGAAAACCGTTGATTCTCCTTCTGTTTTTGTTTGGTCATCTGCTCAAACTCGGGCCCATTGCGTGCAACAAATACAGCTAGTTTGTCCACGATGTTCTTCAGATCCTGGTCTAAAACACATATGAGAGAGCTCAAAATAAATCAGTTTATAAACGGCCATGAATATTCACAATAAAATAAACAACATGGGTTTCAACATGCATGGTGGCCTGGCATCTCCATGAAACCACATCAAAACATGAGGGAGAGACCTATATTAAGTAGTGTAGACCAGACATTTGGCTTACGGTGGAAGTAGTTTGAGTCTAAGGCCGCACTACCAGCGATGCACTCTGCATTCATCATAACGTTCACAATTTGGTGCACCTGGTGGCATTGGAGCAATATTGATATTCAGATTCTGGTGCATGTTTTCAAACATCTTGTGTATAAGAACTGCCCCCTCTTTTGCGAAATCTACACAAGATTTTATTGTAAATATCAACCATATCAGTAATTAAGTGTGGGGTTTAACGTCACACCAACACTAATGTGTTATATCATGCTTACAAAGGTGAATAGATAAGATTGAATAAGTATGCTAAAAGGCTGGTGTATTTTTCGTTCCTTCCCAACATTGCAGACTTGAGCATCATTCGGAAATATTAAACATGCAGCACTTCTTCCGCTCCTGCAAGGTGTAGTATCAGTTCTTTAAACCAAATTTGGGAGACAGTGCTCCCTCTTGACAATAACAAATTAGTCTGATGGTCTGTTAGGCAATGTGGTATTGCACCTGCCATGAGTGGACAAGAATGCGGCCAGAGCTGTTGGCTAGCAAACACTTTGTAGGGGTTTTGGTCCATTTTTCCCAACGCCAAATGCGCGAAAACATCTTACTACGATCACCCATAAGTTTGCAAGTAAACGTCCTGTGGGCTGTCAAAATCTGGAAACTTTCTAGTATAGCGCATTCTGACCAACGGAGTCATCTCCCTGCCTGGGCTAGGACCCGAGTTGTTATTAAGAACCCAAGAAGAGGTTGTACAATTGATGATGTGTACAGTGATGCGGTGTCTACAATTGCTGTATCACTCAAAATGTTCCTTCTGTATGTGTTCTTATATACCGCATTGTGATAGCATGTCAGACGTCGTGTCAGCTTGACAAACTAAACTTGCGATTCAGAAAAGGCATAGCATATACGATATAAGAAGGCCCCCGTTTTACAGCTGCATCTACTCTTTGTCAGCATGCAGTTGATAACCAGTCCAATAACAATTTAACAAACTATGCATTTCCAGTCTATGAATGGGTTGGGACAAGATAGTTGTCTTACATACAGGCCGGAGTCCTCAGGCTAGCCCTTAAAGAAATCTATGTAGACCTCCTACGATGACTCAGGGCTAGAAATTAGCCAAATATTTCACCCGCCAGTCTGGCCGGTAACCTTGAAATTCTACCGGCATTACATATTTTCTACTGGCCATACATTTGCAGTTATAATAATAGTAAAAAACAAAAATGTACGTGTTTTTATTGTTTTTTAAATATTTTATTCTTATATTAAATGCAACATTCAAATCAATATTTACAAACTTGTCAAAACATACAAAAAGCATACATTTCTTCAATGAGGTCAATAGCACAATTTTCCAACACACACACAAACTCTTCCTCATCATCATCTACACCATCACTTCTTTGACGGCAAACGATCTACATGCAGTACAAAACATCACAACCTTCTCGCTGTCATGCGAAAGCCATTCGCGTTTTTCGCCTCTTTCATTAATTATCCAGGCAGGATTCCAGCATCTGTAGCGCTTATCTTTTTCGTCCTCTTCAAATTTGCGTTTCTTAGGCGACGGAGGTTCGGAATCGTGAACATAGCGCCACATCGACATCTTCAGAAATTGTGTACTGTTAAAAAATCGCATGCCGTTATATAGGCATGCTTACCGACGGCTTGGAAGTCAACTCGCAAGAAACGCTTAAAGAAAAAATGCCACGCGCGTTACGTAAATCATACAACTGTTGGTGGGTCTATCGTTAAATGCAATTAGAATGCACTGCAATCACACAGCAGACGGGGCAGAAAAGTCACGAGGAGCGTGCAAAGAAAACATCGCGCGCGTATGGGTGATGTTACGTCTTTCCGTTGCATCACTTCCAAATGTTACTGGCACAAGAAGAGTTGACTTGTCTACTTTCACAGTTGCATTAAGTTTGTTTTGTTGTGGCTATCACTGCAAATGTTCTTGTATGCGTGAATCCAGCTTTTCTGCATAACCTGACTTTAATCTCAATTCTTATGAATACCATTCACAGATGATACATCACAGATGGTAAATCAAATTAATGAATTAAAATAAAAATGCCTTTATGCGATGGAAATGCGGTTAAATAAAATTTGTCAACAGACAGGAAATGGGGAGTCTGGTTGATTCGTTGTTGCCAAGTAACCTTCAACTTATTCAGGTCAGTAGGTGCATGTTGTATTCAAATACGAGAGGCTGCCATTAGATAGCTTAGGGGGAGTGGGGTGGGCTGTAGACCATGTTCTTGTCTTCACAACGATACGTGATGGGTCAAAATTATACATCGACTGCAGCCAGCTGATCCCTGATCTATGGATTATAAAGTCTTCACAAACAATCAAGGTTGCTGTATAACTTTTTCTGTGAGCCTATCTATGCCATCGGTTTATTCATCAGTTTACTTTCAGTTTATATACTATAGGTCAATAAATTACGCAAGACATGATAGTATACAGCCGGGAAGCTTTCTTATCTCATGTGTTTGTCGGGTCTATGGTTCAAGCGGCGCTTAATCACGCGAGCTCCACTGCTGTTGTATTGAACTGGGCGCGAGGTGTTAGCGAGGAAAAAATCTACCCGCCAGTCGGGCGGATGGTTGTGATTATTTACCCGCCCGACTTAAATTTCACCCGCCATTGGCAGGCGGGCGGGTGGTAATTTCGAGCCCTGCTGTAAACAATACTATAGATGACCCAAGCAGTAATCTTGTTGATTTTCACCAGAACAGCTTTCGTGTATCGCTATGTTCTTATTTGTCTGTGTAACAAACAAACAAACAGTATTCACCGTGAAAAGTTACCCGTCAGCAGGACGTGTGATTGGGCTAGATCTACCCGTCCGGCCATAAAATCACCCGTCAGCGACGGGCGGACGGGTGTTAATTTCCAGTCCTGATTGTACATAAACACATACATGCATGACCTTGTTAATACTAGCGCTGATACAAAGAAGCTTCGCATCAACTGGGTCTTTAGCCTCATCATCAACGACCAGCATGACCTTCTGTACATAACGAAACGTCTTTTTGGTCGATATGTGGTAAGGCACATAAACACATAAATGGCGGCCATCAGCCCATGGCCTCTGTTACATCCACAGCTTCTTCACAGATGTTATTGCTGGTGTCTTGCTGCGTTGCGACATTCTAAAACACATAGTAGACTTATGGTTGAAGCTAAGCACTCATTAATACTGATACCAGAAATGGTACACGACAATACATACAAAAATACAGAAAACTATTTAATATTCTCACCTAATAGTATGGAGGCGATTGTCAGAAGATTTCAACTGAAGATTTCCAATTTCCCGCAGCAACTGGTTAAAGAACCGCCGCAAAGGTCAAGCTTCCGGTATATCGGTGCATTCATCCGCCGCTGCAGCTGACGCGGCGAGCATCTGTGGTTATGTAACCAACCCGCGTGATCCGCGCATCGCGGTCTCCAAACAAGGAACAGAGAACGCTCTTAGGGTGGTCAAATTGACTAGGTAACTAGTCAAATAACACCCGACCAGCCTTGCTAGTCATTGTGACTATGTTGCTTAGTCGATTTGACCATGGCATTAGTCGTTACAGAGTTTGACTAACTTCGATAGCTGGGTGACCAGGTTAGCTAGTCATTTTGACTAGATTGGGTTAAGAGTGCAGCGACTGTCGAATGTGAAAGTGAAAGCCGGTTCTTTTTGGATTCGTTTGGATTCTGCAGGTGTAAATTTATCGAAAGCAGGATCATGCTCTCTGTTTTCAACATGAACAACCTGATGAAGCTGAAGTCCCCAGTGCTTGAAAAGTTAAATTTTGATCGAGCATTCTAACAATGGGTCACCCTGAAAGAAAGGAAAGGCTTTAATAATTTGGTAAAAAAAGCTAAAGAGTGATGCACAATCTATTAGTTTTCTGTCTAAAGACGGATTTCCGTATTTTTTTTCGAGCCTCCATGGACAGTATTATGTATCACAATTACACACTACAAAACTGTTTCCATCGTTTCAGTTATGCTTAACTATATCTTAACTTACCCATATGAATGTATCTAACAAGATTAGAATCTCACTGTTAAATATTATTCTGCAGTCTTCACATGTAAATATGAGCACAGACATTGTGAAGGAATTTCAACCTTTACCGGACGTCGGTCCAGAAAAGTTTGAAAAACTTACTGGACCGAGATTTTTTTTACTGGACCGAAGTTTTGACAGCCATATATGGCCACGCTGTACTTTAAAAAATCCGCGTGCAATCTACTTGTGCGTTTCCGGCAACTTCGGAATCACCCATAGTCACGTCGTTTGGCGAATGACTAACGAACCGGCGAAAATTGTAAATATTGGGTGAAAGACGAAAGAGATGTGAAACGGCAAATTCTTGGGTTTAATTTCATTTTTGAGGGGGTACTGGCATGTATATTATATAAGAATTTATTACTGGACCAAGGACCGGTGAACAATCACATTTTTTATCGGATGTCCGACGGGTCTGGCAACCCTTCACAATGTCTGTGAGCAGTGATTAATTTATTTTTTACATATGCTATACCAAATGATTATTTGATGTTGTCTAGACTGAGATAGAGTTATTACTGGTGCTGTAATTTGGTAATATTTAGCACTGCAGAAGTGTTATTACTAGTCTGATGCTTTACATAACATAAGGTATACACTGATATACTATATACTCAGAAGTATTTGCATCTTTTTAAATTTGATGTTTATGAAACCAAACAGTATATGAAGGTTTTGGTGGGCCATTTTGCATCCATTTAATTTTGCATTTATTGTTGACCTGCAAATTATAAAAACATTTTATTTTTTAATTTTTTATTTGTTCGATTCGCAATTTCTGCTAACGGAAAACATAAAATGCTAAGAAAAAATTAGACCCATTAGCAACTTTTGCTAAAAGAAAATAATGGCTAGAGTGAGCAAAGAGTAGGGGTGTGCCCTGAAATCTCAAAAACCCGTACCCGTCATACAAGGTGAAAATGGCAAAAGCATATCCCATCCTACAAATATGAGGCCCAACAAAACCCATTGGGAGGCCGAAAAAACATACCCCGGCACAATGCCGCACATGTATACTACCTCTATATACTTAAGTGTCCCCTCCCCGGAACTGCAGCCACATGGCGAGTGAAACTGAAACTGCGTAATGTGACGTCATATGGCCAAAACGTAGGTATGGGGACAAAATTTTCAAAATTATTGAATTATCAAACAATTAGTATCACCATAACGACCTTAAAAAACCATTTAATATGACACCAAAATTATGACTCTGTGATGACTACAGACTGAGAAATTTAATTTTGAAGTCCCAAAATCGGCCTTCGTTTTCCGCCAGCTATATAAAGGATTAACTGTTTGAACAATGTGATCGAAATAGACATTTTTCCAGCGAATTGTGAAACCGCGGTGGTTATGTGTGTGAAAATACGCAGCTTATATAAGGCTGGGGTGAACTCGTGATAAACTCGGGATGTACTCGGTGACCGAATCTGACACCAAACGTGGTTAACAGAATCTCTGTGATGTATTCATTCTGGGTGGTGCCTTTGGCGACGAGCAGTTCACGCGACAGTCGCGCAACTGTCGCAGCTCAACATCTACTCCGTGAACCCTAACTGCGGAAATCCCACGCACCAGCGGCATATTGCCTTTGAAGTTTCTGGCCAGATCGCCGACCTGTAACTGATGTTTTAAATCTACAAGCCCAGTTAGATAAATTAAGTACTATATGATATATACTTAATCGTACATGTAATGCTGTAACGCCGTGTGAAGGCAAGCTATGCCTGCGCCTGCAGCGAAGTTCGGCTGCCACCCGATGATGGATTTTTGAACAGGGTAACCCGAATTCCGCTTCCAATTTAACTATGTCGGACGCAACAGATCGCTGTCAAATTTGCTACAAATATAGAAAAGATATCTATAATGACGTGTATCTTACCTTCAGTTACGTATAAATTATATCAGATTGAAAAATTAATGAAAATCGACTCTGTTTGACCTCAGGCGATCAGCCGCGTTTGAGATCTTGAGTCGGCCGTGTGAAGACAAGCCACACGGTATCCCGGTGCGGGTATGACAAAATCGATCATTAAAAGTTTAAAATTCGACAAAAGGGTGCCAATCGATTTGAAAATAAACTTGACCTAAGGGTTCCATTATACATGAAATGCCCCCGTATATAGATGGATGTTAGGGGTAAGATTGATACATGAATCAAAATCGACTTTTTTGGCCCCATGCGATCAGCCGCGTATGCGTCACAAGCGCGGCTGCCTACGGCGAGGTTCGGCTGCTACCCGATGATGGATTTTTGACAGGGTTACCCAAATTCATCTTCCAATTTAACTATGTTGGACGCATCAGATCGCCGTAAAATTTGCTACATATTGAGAAAAGATATCTATAATGACGTGTATCCTACCTTCAGTTTCGTACAAATTATATTTCAGGTGGTTTGGGTGCTTTGAAATCGGACGAAATTCTTAACTCGGCTGTACATATAACAAATTGACCGAATTAAAAAATTCCAAAACGACTTGGTGGATACATCATCCCCGAGTATGGGGTCAAAGGGATTCTTCAGAATTCCACTGCGCCAGTTAATGAGAGCGATTCTTGTGGGACGTGGAAATACCTAGCGGAATATTCCCGATCGCAGCGTCACGCCGTCAGCGACGGGAAATGTCCGCCTCTTATCGGGAGATATACACATACCTACAAAACGGGGGTTGCCGTGAACGAAAGTTGTGATTCTAAAATTTCATGTGACAGTTGCTAAATAATCAGTCTACAACTGGTCTGACAAATTTGCCCACAATCAAGGAACGCAACGATTCAGGTCGTTATAATGAAATGATACGTCCACGCAACCCATTGCTATGCAAAACAGAAGCCCGCCAGTTAATGTCGAAAATCGGCGTAGACCACCGATTTCCGGTTGATCAAGTTGAAGTTCGCAGACGCAGGTGCCATGGCGTGAACTGGAACCATGTCTCCAATGCATACGGTTCCGATGTATTATCAATAGAGTTTATATCCAACCTTCAGGAGGCTTAGGTAAGTCCATTCTTGCAATATATTCGTGATTCTATTGATTTTATCTAAGACAGAAGCTGTTTCGCATTATGCATACATGTTTCAATTTCAGTTCGACATCTATCTGCTTTGGCTTCCGGTTGTAGTAAAGTTTTATCTTGATTAGAATTGTGCTGAGGCTCAGTTGCAAATTCAGGCGTACGAGCCCTTGATTCTGGAAAATAGAGCAGCAGTTGAAAATGAGCAGCTGTGTATGTAGCGAGCAATCTATCTGGTATCACCCACCATCGACTGAGAAAAATGCATTTTTTTAGAATGAATTAACTTGACCACCTTCGCTTAACTTCACCCTTTTAACGTGGCATTTGTTGGATGAAAATTTGAAGCTGTTTTTAAAATTGTGCATCGCATTCATCTGAACAGGTGGAACAAAATAATGTTAACATATATATTGAGTCACTTTGGTGTTGCATTGCAGAACATGAAATAACTGCATCTATATAAACTTATGGAGGAATATATCCTAAATTGGATGATTCAATTGGTTCTAAAATGATTTCAGTCATATAACACATTAACTGCTGTTGTCTTATCATTTAAACCCAATATTAGCTTACAACTGAATTGATTAATATGAAATACGTGCATAAGTAATGAATGCTACAATGACATAATTCAGTTTGCATTCATCTATGATCACATAGACACCTTACAGTGATCCTTGGGGAACCAATACATGAGAATGCACATCTCACGAATGACGGTTAATGGATCCAATTTTCACTCGTCATTTTACACATGGTCACCGGGTGCATAGTTGACAAGACCAATACAACCAATCTCTGTTGCTAGTCCTCCGCCATGTTCGTCCGCTCCTTCACTTCAACATACAACCATCCTCTGCTCAGAGAATGCAATAAAACCAACCACAACATAACAGAATCACGTGAGTGGGGAGAATTCCCTGCCTAAAGATAAGATAAGAGGACAAGTCTGTCTCCAGAACTACCTGATGCAGAATTAGTGTTCCACTATGCCAGCAATTGTATTATTTGTGGACAGGTGAAAAGAGGACATGGCAATGTCCTAAATAATACCTTAGCTATGTAGAATAGCAATATACAACAATATATTGTTGCCATTCACATCAACGCTCACTTCTGTTGGTGTGATGGATACTTCACAGGGACTTGCATACATCATAGATGATGTGCTTTCCATTTTTATACTCAATATGAATATTTAAGGGCATAATGAAGATAAAGAGTGATCATAACGCCTTTCAAACGGCTCACGATTCATATGATGTAATTAATTGATTGACCTTGACCATCATTACGTATTCTTTTATAAAACCGACTGAGGACAATTTACTCAACGGCAGTTATTTTGTGTATAACATACGCAACAGATATTTTATTTTGCCTGTCCAAAGTATTTTTGGAACTCAACATAGGATTTGCAACATAGAGAGCCGTGCATAATCTCTTATGTTTTAAGCGGCCGAGTTTTCATAAACAACAAACATGGCGTCAGTGCGGGTCATTAGCTCGGCTGTGCGCTCTGTCGCAGGAAAAAAGGTTATTCCAAGACGCGCACCTCTCACGCTGGTATGTATAGATGTTATGAAATGATCTAATGTACATTTTGCAGTAGATAACTTTATAGGGTAATTTAAAATCGGTCAACTGTACAATTATTCCTCAACCCCGTCAACAAACTGCGCCGTATCTCGGCAGTTACTGAGTTAGGCAAAGAAACCACCTCTGACAGCGCCGCGCTATTTACTACTGAAAGGTGGCATCAGATCATCAAAACACCAGGGGCGAGTGCCTTGCCTACTCGGCAGTCGACTAGGCAAGGCACTCGCCCCTGGTGTTTTGATGATCTGATGCCACCTTAGGCTTAGGGGCGAGGGGCCGTATGGCAGAATATGCTCCTTCTCGCAATGCAGACAAGGGACAGTTTAAAAAACATAGATTTTCATATCCATAAATGTCTTTACATCAATCTTGCCTAGGGCTAGAGTGCAACAACAGTCATACTCCTTAATCAACAGAATCAACGAAATCCAACACAATTTTTAGAATTGTTGTCCAACATGGCTACCGCACGAATCGAAAACGTGAGCGATATCACAGCGAATTAACTAAATTATGTTGCATTGTGGGAGTCGGCCATGTTGAGTTTTTGAACAAAGTTTCTTGATGAGCCGTATTTTAGTGCTCAAACAGAACAATTAGACAAAACTGTAGTAATAAAAACAGTCCTCGTGTTATTTTGTGATAAAATCTTTCATTTAGTCGCAATTTTTTTGGCATGGAGGGCTTTTGTAAGTATTTAGGGAGTTCATCTGTCATTTTGATTTCGGAACCTTAGAAATTTCGCCTCTACGGCGCGAATGTGAGAGATCGAAAGTAGTAAATAGCGTGGCGCTGTCAGAGGCAGAGATTCTTTGCCTAGGCAGTCGACATGCCTGGTCGCTGACAGTGGTGTGGCACAGAGCTGCTGAGAGTGAGAGGACGTGGGACAAGGACAGTCGGTGGCAGCCATCTGCTATGTGCTCCCGCTCCTTCGCCTCATTTGGCTGTTTATTGTCTGTCGCAACATTGTGGTCGGAGGGCTTTAATCTTGTTTTGAATTCACTTTGTTCTATTGAGTTTAGTAATAGTACACTTGTGTGACTGGATTACCATAGGCATAGCCCTGCGTGGAAGTACAGACATTGGGAAGGTTTACCGGACCCGTCGGACATCCAGTAAACTTTTCTCTGGTCCGATAAAAAATGTGATTGTTCACTTTACTTGACTGCGGTCCGGTAAAGTTTGAAATTCCTTCACAATGTCTGGAAGTATCATTTGATTATAATGTCCTGGATCGTTACATTTCTTGACTGTGGGCAAATTTGTCAGATCAATCGTAGAATGCATCGCTGGGTGTAGCCAGGGGTGGAAACTAACTTTTTCAGCTACCGGCCAACCGGGCCGGTACATGAAAAAAGTAACCGGCCCGGCTATAAACCTACCGGCCCAAAAAATGTGTAAGGACTTTCTGCTCCCCGAGTGTCAAATTTATTCAAACAAAAACGCATATACAGAACATAAATGCTTATGCAGAAAAAAACCCCAAAACCTCAAAATATAGATGACAGGTGGTCACATTATTAAAAAAAAACTGCTCATACAAAAACCTAAATAAACAAATCACAGATTAGAGGTCCTTTAGCTCCTCCCTTGGGGAGTTCTTGGAGCCTTTCAAGAGCGACACACACAGTGGAAGTGTCATCTTCCTCACCATCACTCTCCTCATCAGTTTCTCCTTTCCCCTCAATGAACATGACTCGCTTCTTTCTGGGGCCACCTTAACTCAATGGCCCATGATGGGACGTAGCTGAATCAACGCTCCACATTCTGCAGTAGAGGCAGTGAGAGTTAGGAGAAGATCCACCAAGAGGAACAGGTTTACACATTCTTCACCATACTCTCTGCTCATGTGGAGCCAGCTGTTCATGGCCCTGTGGACGTTTATGTTCTTTGATGCTTTCGAGCTTGAAATTTCCAGTGCCCTTGTTAAAAAGACCTTTTTAATGTTGCTATTTGGTTGTGAGTGTTCTGCATTGTTTAAAATGCATTAATTTTTTTTCATGGTCGAATACCAGTCACTCCCTTATTTTCCCCAAATCGTCTCGCATCCACTTCTCGTTGAACTTCCTTGTCCTGTGATCTCTTTCGTAGGTTCTTGCTGTTTCCTTCTGTTCCTCACAGACAAGCGCAAGATTGACAGTTGAAGCCCCAACATAGCTGACATGTTAAGTTGAGTAGAATATGAGGTAGCCGAGAACGGACCGGTGCGACGATGTTCATAAGCTTAACGGTGACGCACGTCGCAAGGCTCGAATGGTTTAATTCGCTACGGAACAGATAACAACTCTCTTACACCCAACTTACAGTGTCGTCCAACGAGGTGTAATAAATTTGTATCACTAATGTTTAATCTTTTGGTGACGTTCACGAGTAATTGGCTGGTTGATACTAAAAGCAAATAGCGCTAACAATGCGAGATTGGCGTGATCATTCTTTCGTAGTCACATGCTGACCAATGATTGGCTGTCTGTTACAAATTTAATTAATTATTCATGAGGTTAATCACGGACGCCAGGCTGCCGCTTGCTGCAGCCAGCCTCAAACGGTGGCAGAATACAAGAAAATCCTGAGGCGAGGTTTTGTCACTCGCCCGCGCCTGATTTCACTCGCCAATGGCGGGCGGGCGAGGGCTAATTTCCACCCCTGTGTAGCATATAGAAAACAACATATATATAGCCGTACACTACAGGACAGACATCTGACCGGTATGGCCTGTGACCAAATTTCGCCTGTCCCTCCAGAAGCTAACCCCTGATCGATGAGGTTCTTTATGTATAAATTTCTGAAAAATCTTGATGTAGTGATCACAGTTTTGGTAAATATGTTTGCTCTCCGTTCGCTAGGTGCTCATGTAGTGGGTTCAGCTAAGCGTCTCTGGCTGTCGACACACAAGAGATGTGTTGCAGGGCAAATATTCAGTTTCTGGCTTTGAAAGTTCGGATTCAAAACAGATTAGCAACTCGGTCAAGCAGAATTAATTTTTTCCGTGACCATATTTTCACCGTGAATGTCGGCACTGTTTATGGTTGTAGTGATGAGGACGACACGTCAATTGAATGGTAACTGTAAAACGGATGTTTATTTCTGAATGTGGTGGTACGGATTCCGTATCCCGCAAGTCCGAATATAAATTGCAAAACTAAGGTATGGAGTTACTCTGGTGATGTCCAGAGGCTACTGCTGAGCTGGAATTCCCAACTGCTACGTGCTGTACAGAGTTGGCCTGCCAACTTGGCCCATACGACGGTTACTGTATCGTTGCCCGAATACTGAATGTGTCTGTAACATCTGGTAATGTGGATGTATTTTACAAGTGTTTTAGGGACTATGCCCAAGGTGTCCATGGGTGTTCGCCACAAGTGGTTGACAGTTGTTAAGTGTCTCCCCCTTCCTGGGATGTTTCAGCAAGGGCAGTCATATCTAGTAAGCTGTTGGTCTCTGTTCTTCTTTGTGCGGTGTAACCTTGTATCTGAGGTTCATCAGGGATCAAGGCTACGTATTTGTCGAGCTTCCGCTTGAAGAAGTCAACCGTACAGTTAGATGTATTTCTTATGCATGCAGGCATAATGTTGAACAATCGTGGGTCGTTTATGGTGAAGCTAGCCTCTCGAAGTTCTTCATGCGGGGTTGAGCATTTGAGGCGATTTTTGGTAGCACACATGTTCTGCCTCTACGGTTGTTATGGGTAGGGATTAATCCAACATTTAGAACCTGGTCCTCCAGTATTCGCCATGTGTAGATAATTTGGTATCTTTCCCTTCTACGCTGTAGCGAGTATAACCTCAACTTTCTGAGTTGCTCCCAGTAGTTACGATGACGTACTTCATCGATCTGATTCAGGAATGATTTCTGGATACTCACTAGCGGTTGAATTTCCCCCTTTTTAGAGGGTGATCATAGCTGGCTGCAGTAGTCTAGCCTGGAGATAACTATGGATTTGAATAAGGTTAGCATGAGATTTGCCTGTCTTGTCTTGAAAGTTCTGCGGATCCAGCTACACAACATTCTCGCCGTCTCTGCTACTTACTTGATGTGGCTACTGAATGTTGCATCTCTGTTCATCAGGATACCAAGATCTTTCAATGAATCCTTTTCGGCTATGACATTGCCAGTGTCTGACAGGTAATGGGTATTTTGCAGTGTTCTGTTATTCCCATATCTCAGACATTCAAATTTATTGCTGTTGAACTGCAAGTTGTTTAAACTGGCCCATTGGTAGATGGTTTCCAGGTCTTTTTGCAGGTCTGTAACATCTTCCTGAGTTCCAATAGTGTCCGGCTCGTGTATCATCAGCGAAGCTTGATACAAAGGCTGACGCTACTTTGTGATCAATGTCACCTATTAGTACCAGGAACAGGAGAGATCCTAGAACGGATCCCTGTGGCACTCCTGAGTGTATTTCAGTTGCTTTGGACTTCCAGCCATTGACAAGAACTGTCTGTTTCCGGTTGGTTAAGAAACTGTGGATCCATCGACCAAGTTTTCCGGTGATGCCAAGGCTTTTGAGTTTTCTCATAGTCACTAGGAGGTCGACTTTATCGAAATCCATCGCAAAATCTAGATATACGACATCCAAATTGCTGCCTTCTTCCAGTCTTCTGAGGATTCCATCCACATGTTGTTTCTCTTGTAAGTAATCCATAAGGTGATTACGAATTACCTTTTCAAAGATTTTGATGAGATGGGATGTAAGTGCTACAGGCCTATATTGCTGTGGTAGTCCTCTGCTCCCTCCTTTGTGTATTGGTATTATGTTTGCTATCTTGAATTATTGGGGTGATTGTGCCTTGGTCCAATGATTTTCGCTATATCATGTATATTGGCTTGGAGATAGCTGTGCTGCAGATTTTCAATAGTAGGGCAGGGACGCTGTCTGGTCCAGCTGCAGAACTGGAGGAAAGCTCTTGGATGGCCTGCTCGATATCTGTTTCATCAAAGTTGATGTCGTCCAGGCTGGCACTAGAGTTGTTGCCTACATCCGGGAATATACAGTTGGCCTGCTGCATTGGTTCTTTTGGTTTGCTAAATACTGATTCGTATTGCATTGCCAAAATATCAGCCATGGCCTGTGGGCTGGTCATTAGTTCGCCATCACTAGATAGAAGGGGACCAATACCAGCCTGTAGTTTACTGTTTTCGATTCGACAGCTTCTTTTCTCAGCATAGCTGTAGAAGTATTTGCTATTCTTCTTTATAGCTGATACCCCAATGCCTTATGCTCATTGGCTTGTCTGTGGAACTTTCAGTCGTACGACTTCTTTGAGCGAAATTCCTGGACCCAGTTTGTTTCAATTGCTCTATCGCTGAACGCAGATTTCAGCAATTGATGAGCAACTTTCTTTGACCATGGGTTTCAACTGTCGAAATTCCTGGACCCAGTTGTAGTTGCTTAATTTGTCACTCATTTCCTCCCAATTCAACAGTTGTAGAACAGTTGTAGTTATACAAAAGTTCTTGGTTATTTGTGAAGATGAGGTTGAGGGTGTTGCCATGTCTATGTGTAGGATCATGGATAAGTTGCGTTAAGAACAACTCATCGGCAAGTTCCTTAAGTTCCACTAGCATGATTTGTTCCTCCTTCGTGGATCCTGTCCTCATCGTGCCACATGGCCAAGTCGCATGTGGTAGGTTGAAGTCACCACAGATGAGAATATCCGGTACTGGTGACTGGTATGTCTGCAGGGTATTTTTCAGTACAGTTAGTGCATGCCTGAATTGTGTACTTGTAGAGCGATTGTCTCCTGCAGAATCTAGTTGTCTGTAGATGTTGATGAGTAATAGGTCTCTAGGCTTAATGTAGAGCCCGATCATCTCAATTACACCGTTTGAGAATTTGATAACTGGTTCTGCTGAGCCAGCAATATCATTTCGGACATAGATCGCTACGCCTCCACTGTCACGCCCTTGATTGCTGAGTTTAGTTCGTTGTCTTTCTTGGTGATGGAGGGTGTAGCATTCTATGGCTTCCTCAGCATCCATGTGGTCCCTTAACCAAGTTTCTGTCGAGGCAATGAAGAGTTGACTCGATGAGTGTAACAGATCGTTTATAAAAGGGACCTTACTTGGGACTGTTCGAGGCCGCAGTCCCTGGATTTTGAGGAGTGTGAAATGGCTTAGGCTCTGGTTGGGCGTCAGCTGCTACAAAAGGGCTTGCCTACAAGTGTGGGCAGATACTTGAGTTGGATCTGGGGAATTGATATTTATTGGCGACATATGGTCAGGGAACTAATTTATAGCACATTCGGCAATAATAAAATTGTCAGCACGAGTGACGGGACTCCACACTGGCTGACGACACGTATTACAATATGAATTACATAAGATGTAATATGAGTACACATGTAGACGCACTGATTATGGTTGATACTACGCAATGCATAAAATCTTATCAATAAGGGCGGTCACAATATTGTGCGATAAAACCTTACAAAATTATATGAATAAAGCCATCAACAAAGTCCTGCCTGCAGTTAATTCATTTTGAAAAGGCATATGTGCAGCAGATACTGCCTCTTTGTAAAGATAACCAAGGCGCCTTGTGCTCATTAATGATGCCACCACGACTGCAATCGTAATGGTAGTCCATGTCTTGAGAACATCTGGAGTAATTACACCATGATGCCATTGACTTCCTGATTCAAACAATTCCTATGTAGGTTTAGTTGAATAGTCAGCAAAATAATTGCAATATATATATATTTATATGTATATATATATTTACTTATATACATATATATATACATATATATGTATATATTATATACATGTTTATATATATATATATATATATATATATATATATATATGTATATATGATATATATGTATATGTAACGCCCCAGGGGTTTAATATAACATGAAACCTGGGCGTTGCTGAGTTAGTAGCAGTTACCTTCAGCTGGAAGGAGACAAACGAAATTGTAAGGGGGGGAACTATAGGAGTAGTTTATTATATAACCAAAATACAAAAGGGGTAGAACCTTAACTATTTCAACACAGGCAACAAAACAATGTCAGGAACCGAAATCGGCACATCAACCGATACAACCAGAAATATAGATTTACAACATCGACAAAAGCAACAACTAAGAATTATTATACACAGAGGATAGTTCAACGACAAATGACCAAATATAACCTCTATGCCATAATGACAACAAGGTAGAACACTCACTAGACCAAGAGAGCGGCGATAACGATATCTTGCTTCCATGAATTCAAAAACCACGAGTCCTGAAACGCGCCAACTCGCCCTTATTTAAAACAGAACTATGTAAGCAAAACTAATATTAATACAACCAGACAACTAAATAACAAAGGTGAAAGACTCTAACTAAGGTGGGAAATATTCAAGGTAGACAATATATAGCAATGAAAACCAACATAAATAATTAACATAAAGACATAATGAATATAACCAGGTATTAACCAGATGGCACTATTTCATTGCAGCACCAAGTTCAAGCCTCCATGAGCTGTCACACGGTTATAACTTTATTACATTATTCCCGGTGGGGTAACTAAACGAAAATGGGCGAGGAAAATAGAGGGTGCAACCCCCCTCTTTCTTGCATATATATGATTTTCCCACCACCTCCCTCAACACCTCCTATGTAAGGCCAGTTTTGGCCGCCACCTTGCTGCCAACCTCACTTGCAAAAGATTCCACCCAGTGTACTTAGTTAGTTTAAGGAATCTTTAAATATGTCATATGGTGATTTGTATGTTGTTACTGTTATGTATTAGTGATGTATTCATGTTTCAAACAAATAATTGGGAAAGACTAAGCATAAGTCATCATGACCATATATGGCAATACAAATTCACAACTCTTTTACAAGGTATTGTTTGGTTCATGTCACTGACCATAAACGGCAGCATGTCGTTATTTAAGTGTTTTGAGGTTGAACGCAACGAGCTGCAGTCGCCTCCTTGAGAGGTTTATATTACAAAGGTGTGCAGCAAGACCAGAACATAATGATATGTATGTATATATATATAAATATATATGTATGTATATATATATTTATATATGTATATATGATATATATATATATATATATATATATATATATATATATATATATATATATATATATATATATATATATATATATTTTGGAGCCACATGGAATGTTGCTACATGAATTGTGACTGCTAAAATATAGTCCATGACAAAGACAACTACCTGGTACACAGTCACCCACTTTGATCTGGATCACTTATGCTGACTGTTGCTAGTTGACACATAGCAACATGGTTTCTTGTTGATTAGAAGTCAAATATACAAAATCAATATTGATTGGATGATGAAGTCTGAATCAATCAAATGATAATAATAATTCGTAAGTTAGGGAAGCTGCTTGTAGTTAACCATTTTGGTTGTAGCCATGCTCTTGTCTCACTCTGGATAGTAGTGGCCATGCAGTGTTCATGGGTAACTGTAGGGGTATAATGATGCACTGATGGTAATATCTGGTTATGATTACAATCACTGATAGTAATTCCTCTTTGCGTGAGAGTAGTTTCCTTAAGATTATAGGGGCTTCGATTATGTCATGCAGGAATGTTACAGTATTTCCTTATGGATATGATATAACTTAAGAAAAATTACAGTTGAAAAACATATAACATCATTAATGATTTTGAAGTGCTTGTAAATCAATTTGTATCACTAACAAATGCTTAATATTGTACAAGCTTGTCGAGCGGGCACTAAGGTGCTATAATATAGTGTGAACAAAATCTAAAACCTCTGTTAGGAGATGCATCACTATAACCAATACTTGATAGTGATACTATCATTATGGTGGTTTCTGCAATACTGATACCATTGAATTGTTGAAATTGATAGTCAGCTCTAGCAAACTGTGACACAGGCATTTGATTTGATCTGAAACATCCTTACGGCTCATTGTTTTACAGGGCAGCTTTATGATCAACCACTTTTGTTATGATACCATTTGAAAGGTCTTGAATACAGTTTTGTGTCTAATGCAGACTGTAGCAGCTGTTTCAAGGATCAAGGATTTAATGAAAGAGCAAACAAATCCACAGGTAAGAAGATCAATACATAGTTATTATGATGGATCATATCTGACATATTAAATATTTGAAATTCGAATTATGTTTTGTAAGTACCATTTTCATAATTTTCTAGATGGCTCTGAAAGTGGGAATGAAAACTAAAGGCTGCAATGGTCTCAGCTACACGTTGGAATATGCTGAGAAGAAAGGAAAATTTGATGAAGAGGTTCAAATTGATGGTGTGTAAAATCTGACTTAAAATTTGAGATTGCCTCAATAAGTTTCCTTGGAGAAGCCCTAATAGACAAAATGCTGTGCAACTGTTACGTCCAGAGCATGGCTTTAATACTTGCCACTAAAGGTTACTTCTCTGGCTACCCAAAATGGGTTGCCTTAATTGTAAAAAAAGTTTCAATGGATAAGATGCCTTCCAACTCTTATCCAACCATGAAGTGTACCATCAGTGGTATGGATGGACATGGGTTAAGCAAAATCTATAATGCATTTGGTTGTCCCCAATGATTGCAGGTCTGAAAATATACATTGACTCTAAAGCACAGCTGACATTACTTGGGACAGAGATGGACTTCATAGAAGACAAACTTCACAGTGGATTTGTCTTTAACAACCCAAATATCAAAGGGACTTGTGGATGTGGTGAAAGTTTCAGTTTATGACACTAAGTGTGTCAGTTATGTGTGATTTGTTGAATTGATATGTTACTTAATAATTTTAATGTTTGTTGTTGTAGTAATGCAAGCAATATATCAACATTATTTTTAAGTGCCATTGTGCTGTTGAAACAATTTTGAAAATTGACGTAAAGCTGGGGAAATATGAGACTTCTTTCTGCTCAATTCCCGTTGTTTATGACTTGACTTGGTCATATGTGGACAAATTCTCTCCGAGATAAACTGCAGCCATGGTTTATTGAACTACCCTGGAGAACATGTTTTGCGCACAAGCTGTTGGGCTGTAAGAAGCAGCATAGCAAATCTTTATTATTTTATGATTTGTATATATTTTCCTACAATGGAATGTGTTAGAGTTTATGAAATGGAAAATATAATACTAGATTTTGGTGTGGTCTTCTTTACTTTCAATAGAATTAGCTGGTTTTGGAAATGATGGTATAATTTTATTGTGTGGTGATATTAATATATTTGCTGATCACACAAGAATTTGTCTCAAGCTTTCGATTATTTAAACAAGTATATTTAAAACACATTACAACCATTGCATGCCTGATTTCTATCTGCCTTGTTCTGGGAAATCTTTCTGGCTTTAAGCATGTTCTCCCACTTGCCATATATTCATTTGGTCATTCTCAGGGGAAGATGTTGAGAAAAAAATATACTGGTAGCTGTACAAAAAAAATTTCATTTGAGAATTTGTTTGATGGAATGAATTATCTGCATTATTGACAAAATGACAGCTGCCTGGTAAGCAACTACTTTTATGAGTTATGCTTGATAACTGAATGATGGGAAAACTGGAGGTTAATGCCAACCCTTTAAAAAAACAACAGGTCATGTTGGCTACAGGGCTACCAGCAATGAAGACTACTATTAGAGTTTACACTGAAGGGGTTGGATCCTAAATAACCATTCTTCTGTCATTTCTGCAATAAATGCCTTCACCTTAACCCAACCATAGCAAAAGTCTGTTTCTCCATGTTGCTACTTTATGAGAAGACTACTATTTATCAGTCAGTTGTGGCACCCAGGCCCTGTAGATTTTTTCACCAACAGCTCTGGATTTGTTGCCAATGTGTGCTGTTGTGTCAGACCTAGTTATTAGTACCCACTAAGGGTGTCGTCATAAACTAGTCTTAATTAGTATACTATATTTAACAACAACAACAAAACCCAGACGTGGTGAGGTGGTATATTTTTGACTGTAGCTGACCTTGACTGGGTATAAACCAACAGATAGACTTCTCACCAACCTATCAACCAACCCCACGACACCATTAGCTTTAACTTTGGCAAGGAGAGCTGTGTTGCGTTCTAGTGTAGGGACTGGACTACTACTGCCCTACCCGTGGCTAACTGTCAGGCATTCATTAGTTAGCCAATCAAGGGGTAACAAGGGCTGCATGAGGATTAAAAGACATAGTCTGACAATGTTTATGTGTGTGCCGAAAAGTATGTGTGTTCCAGCTACAGGAGTCTGGTTCCAGTGACGATTCCCAAATATGTTGGAAACCAAACCCACTAATACCCGAAATGTAGGGTTTTCCAATGGTCAGGCAGGAATTTTTACTGGCCTTTTCTGTCAGACAAGTGTTTATTTGGAGCCATGTTCCTGTCAATGTTTGAAAAATCGATTTGACCCTTTTTTGCCATATTCATGTAAACTAATAGACACTTTTAACTTCCAAATAATTTATTTAGTTAGTAAAATTTGTTTTACAACAAATATGATGGTGTGGCTTTTGTGGTCACATAAAAACAAAATATGTGATCAAATTATGTGTAGATGATTTTTTAAATTACTGAGTTACTGGATATACCTATCAAATTGAACTCCTTCCCTTGTCTCCAGAATTTGTGTAGGTGGAATATAATTGAGAAGCAAGAAAATAAGCAGCACAAAATATTCACAAAACTACTCTTTAATAATGACTTAATTCTCAGAATCCTGCAAGGGCATCCATGAGTTTTTTAATCATCACCTTTATTTGTTGGTTGTCCATGAATTCAGCTCCTGTTATCGCATTAACAATCGCTATTGTCTCTTTGATTGAACGACCTTTCACCCAAATTCTGCCATTCATGCCAATAGCTATCTCATATGGTAACCCTTTGCCCAATGTTTTCAGCAACACACAAGATGAGGAAAGCATTCTGAAACCATAGAGTTAACCATAGATATCAAACATATTTGTATGGTGATAACAACATATATTGCTGCTTTAGGGTGTGTTAATCAGATAATTCTAGTAATTGTTCTGTAGTTGTAAGGACTCACTTTCTAACCATGGCACAAGATGTGCAGAGCATGAAGCCACCATCACGCACCACACCCAGTCCATTGCTACGACCGTTACTGTCTATGCATACCAACTCTGGCTCCATATCTTTATTAGCAACTAGTAACCGGCAGTACACAATATCTCCGATCTAACATGCAGACGAAAGGCAATTGCAATGAATAAACAAACAATAAAATATAAAATTATTAAATTTTTAAATATTGCCGTCAGTTATTAAATTGTGTAAGCAGATAAGCATCAGACATTGTGAAGGAATTTCAACCTTTACCGGACCTCAGTCCAGAAAAGTTTGAATAACTTACTGGGCCGATATTTGTTTTACTGGACCGAAGTTTTGACAATCATATATGGCCACGCTGTACTTTTAAAAATCCGCGTTTCTGGCAACCACGGAATCACCCATAGTCACGTCGCCTAGCGAATGACTAACGAACCGGCGTAAATATTGGGAGAAAGACGAAAGAGATGTGAAACAGTGAATTCTTGGGTGTATTTTCATTTTTGAGGGGGTACTGGCATGTATATTATACAAGAATTTATTACTGGACCAAAGACCGGTGAACAATCACATTTTTTATCAGACCAAAGAAAACTTTACTGGATGTCCGACGGGTCCGGTAAACCTTCACAATGTCTGAAGCATTATTGTTTTTTCATCACAATTTTTTAAATATTTCAACCAATAACACTATGCAGATACCTTGACATCAGGGCGGTTTCGCTTTGTTGCCCCTTCAAAGGTAAGATATGACAAGGATGCTTGTTCACTAGTGCCTATGTCCACTTTAAATACATCCCCTGCTTTTGAGGTCACTATTCCCAAAACATTTTCACCTCTAACTGCAACATACTGAAACAATAGAGCGTAGCAATCGGATGTAACTAATGTTGATGGCAGAGTTTGTCTTGCATGTGTACCCTGGCTAATTATGAGAAAATGAAATCTGGTGAGAAGGAAACTGAAACGAATTTCTCACTCGGGTTTGGTTGGAATCAATCCAATAAATGTTTGGATCTTTGAATCGCAATAAACCGGGTTTTGAAACAAAAATGAAATCTTGGTCTCTGCGCAGACCAGGACCCAATATAACTTTGCCAGTGGATTCCGACTCTTGTAAATTACCAAGTTTGTCACCCGGCAAATACACTTCTCCAACCTGACACATGGTTTTGTTTTGGTGCCAAATCTTTGTCTCTTGTGATAATGCCATACTTCACGTTCCAGTTGCGTGTTTCAAGGTTTTGAGATATTTCATACAGAAATTCATTGACAAATTTCTGAAAGTTGTACAAATAGTGTTATCTATCGAAAATCAGAAGCATTAATATTGTGTTCAATAAATTATATTTTACTATTTTCGTACAAAAGCGTCATCTCTCTGTTAGGTAAAATTGATAATTGACATGTGGCCTCGTTTCAATATCAATCATGGCGAAAGCATTTGAAAACGTGCATTTGTCTTTAATGTCAGAAAATGGCGATTCCAAAAGTTTGTACGATTCCCCCGTCAGAATCAAACTTACATTCGAAGAGTTTAAAGTACAAATCAATATCTTGAATGGTAAGTTGTGGAAATATTTATACAACAACATGATTTTAAGTGAAATGACGCAAAATGATTTTAAGCGAAAGTGGCTTGCAAATTTCGCCAGGAACAAAGCATTATCCGATGATCTCCCTTCGTTAGCCACAACTGAAGGATATTAAGAGGAGGTGTTTGAATGTTTTCGGTTGACAATTACTTGCAACAAATCATTCATATATTATTATTGCGATTTTCACTTAGTATACGCTAATTATATTGCGGTGATCAACTTGACTTAGGGCGTTGAGTTTTGGTGATATAGGTGTAAGTTTACTTAAGTTTCCCCTGCCCTCATATTAGCATGCCCGCCAAGTAATGTAATCTAAAACACTGACTGATGTTACCCAAATTCCTAAGTTCTGTCTTGATGAAAGAACTTAGTCAATTCTTCTTTCCAGACCTCATGTGAACATAATTGAAAACATTGACCAAAAATGTACTTCTGTCTTGATCCATGTACTCGACCTAACTACTGCTCTCTCTCTCTCTCTGTTAGATTGTGGACTATACTTAGCCAAAACCCATGGACTTTTGATCTTTCACCTTGCTGACTTTTAAAGTGAATGACATTGACAGATTAACCTTCCCTGGGTCTTAACTCATTCGCATCTGGTCACGACTACAGATGTGATCCAAGCGCACTCTCTGAGTCAGCTCCCATCTTCACCCACAGTTGAATCATGCCTGGAGTCGTAACACTACAGTAAAGTGGCGTATGGTTGGTTCAAATCCATGAAACCTTTCATGTGACCATTCTTACAGCCAATGAGGAGAGAGGTTAGAGACTAGGGTAGAATAGTAACTTGCTTGTCATTGGCTTTGAGACTTGACCTATAAATATTTTGAGGCAAGGTATGTTCTAACAACACTCCTGTTGAAAATGATGATATGACGATTGTAAGGTGTCTGATTTCATGGGATATGGGGGGAATGTTGTGCGAGCTGCGGCCAACGGCCTGTTGTAGCTGAGTGAAATGAATACTAGCAATATTTCTGATATAGAAATATCAGACTCTAGTGACGAAGATAGTAGTAACGGGGTGGAGTCAAGTGATACGGACAATAATGTGGTGCGTTGTGATGAGTGGCAAGACCACCTGTCGGCGGTGCACATCAATGCCTTCACTGAGAGAATAGGTTCCTCCGCAGCCTGTCCTGCGGACGATAAAGAAATCGATTTCCTGAAGTTGATTCTTCCAGACAGAATCTTCGCAGAAATTGCATGGTGAATGGAGTGGCAGAGAAAGGCCTTGGAGAGAGAGTGGTTCGTGACTAGATATAAGTGGATACAACCATCACGTCTATTGTGACAGCTTCTTTACTTCTCTTCCTCACTTACAAGACCTTCTGTCGTAGTAGACTTACACCTGCCAGACCATTTGCACCAACAGCAAGGGGCTACCAGCTGCAGTCACCAAGGCCAAGCAGAAACATCAGGACGATCTACTGCAATGGCAAATAGGGGCCAAGGTGGCACAGTGAACATTGTTGCATGCCCTACTTCCATCAAAATGTAAACACAGAACATGAATAGTGTTGACCGTGCTGACTCCCCCTGTGGGTCCGGGGGAAGAATAGGCCCACTGTATCCTCCTGCATGTCGTGAGGGGCGACTAATAGGGGGCAACCTGTTGGCCGTGGGTTGCGACTCGTGTCGGTGGGCAATGGGTTCCTGGTGGTAGAGCGGAGTGGTCCTTGCAAGGGCCATATCTGCAACACACCACTTAGGCCCGGATTTCACCCAAACGAGAGGCTGGAATGGCCTGGTCCGGTGAATCGGCTGGTGGTGACTTGCCCTAGGATACTGTTTGCATTTATATCTTTTTCATCATCATCCACTTGTTATCCCTCTTTTTTCCATTTATCCTAGAAGGCGGCTGCTTATTCAGGTCAAACTTATCTATTAACCTTTCTAGGCGCCATACAACACATAGGTGTTGGTGTGCCGTTAAACCCTTTACTCACTCACCCTTGATCGTGCCGACCAGCTTCGCTCAGCCTCCACATAGTTTTTGGCAGGAAAAAATGATGGAAGTACTTTTCTACTTTCTTGTGGATGTGTGTACCTGCAATTCCTTCATCCTGATGAACCACCACCAGATCACAACTAAAACAAGTAGAAACAGACTGAACCCAGATTGAGTATAGAACCAACCTAGCCCACCAACTGATTGGTCAGTACTGGGCCAGGAGGAATGGGAAATCTCTTAGAGACTGACAGGCTACAGGTCTGATTTGCTAGCCCACCTAATTGGGGGGAAAGAGTATTTCCATTATATTGCGTTACTTAAGGAGGCTGCACCCATCAGCGAATGCTGTTGGCTGAGAGGCTTATAGCAGATTCACCAATGAGGTCCCCCCCCCCCCCCTTAATGAGATAGCTAAGTTGGGATTAAGGAGTAAATGACTGGTCACAAGCTTTAAGGTAGAGAGAATAGAGGCCAATGATAGGTCTATCCTGACTTAACCTCACTCAGCTGTGAACCTTACTCTGCATAGCAGGGCTACTGGAATTGCTGTCGCGTGATGTCCTGGACTTATATATTTTACTATTAGGCTGGCGCTTCATTCAATCTGTAACGGCCACCGGCGCAGTCAAATTCACCCCAAACTTACTAGATAGCTGGACTTACTCAAGCTGTCATAGCATAATAGATACTACCGTATTTCTAAAACTTTTTATGGGAGGATTAAAACTGGTAAAATAGCTATTAGTGTATGTGGAACACATTAACATCTGTCCTGTGAATGCTAAGTATGAAACAGTAGTTAATAAGTCCATGGCAATCAGCTCCTGATAGCAGGCTTACAGAGCCTCACAGTGGTCTGACTCATATATTTCCCCACACCACCTCCAACCATTTGTACACCCTCATCCCCTCATATTCAGCTTAAGGTCACTTTCAAAAGAAACTCCCGATATTGCCCCTCCCAGCTGACATGGAACTATCTACCCCGTTCGCCCCTCCCATGCTGCATACAAAAATCATCAAGGTCGTAAAAACAACACATTCAAGACAAACAGCAACACGGAGCTAATCGCTCAACTGCTGCAAAGATAAATATTGTTCTGCTTGTTACAGCTTCTGAGCACCAAGCTGCTATCTATTAATATTTTGAAACAGATATGTTATAAATAGAAAGTGATTCAGCACTTAGATGCTTGGCATCGGGAATGGAGCGTCTGTGATTTAACAATGACATGAGAACTACACAGCTGTAGTTACCTAGGTCACAGTCTGTTTCGATTGACACAAGTGGACCAGCTACCTTTAAGTTTGTGCTGCTGTTGTAGAACCTGGTTTCAGTTTTACAAGTTTATTTAATCTTCTGTTGTTATCAACTGTTGTATGCAGGAAGCAAATCTGTTCAGGATGTCACAGTCAACAAAGAAGCAGAAACTGCGAGAGTTGGCGCCAAGAGTCTCCTGCTTACCACCAATGAAGCCACATACATGCTGCGCTTTCCATCCTCCAAAGGTGACTGGCCAGTGAAACATCATGAAACATCTGTATGAACAAGAGGAAGCTTTTTTCATTTGATTTATTCATCTCTTATGTTTGGTTTCAGAGTTGAAGGGGTTTAGGGATGTCTTGAAACAGGCATTAGATGATCAGAAAATCTCAATATTTACACAGAGGACAGATTCTGCCTCAGCAGAACAGTATTTCCAGGTGAGCTCATGTAACCATGATTGATGTAAATATCCCCTTTCTAACCCGTAGCATTCTTTGGAAGATTAAATATGCACTAAATGAAGCTTCCATGGGTGAATCCCCCTGTTGGTTTGGGGGTAGAATAGGCCCACCTTATCATCCTGCATGTTGTAAGAGGCGGCTAATAGGGGGCAACCTGTTAGCCGTGGGTTATGACTCGTGTTGGTGGATAATGGGATCCAGGTGGTTGAGCGGAGCGGTCCTTTTGAGGGCCATATCTGCAACGCACTACTCTGGTCAGGATTTTGTCTTGACGAGTGACTGGAATGGCCTGGTCCAGTCAATTGGCTGGTGGTGACTTGCCCTAGGATAATCATTTCCATTTTTATGTTTTCCATCCCCATTTTCATTTATCCTAGAAGACAGCTGCTTAATCAGGTCATTCTTATCTAATAACCTTTCTTGGCACCATATAATACGTGAGTGTTTGTGTGCCGTTAAACCCTATATTTACCTTATCTTTCCATAGGTGAAATTTGCATACAGTCAGTTGGTTTATTTTGTTTGCATTTCCAGTTTTATGGATACCTCTCCCAGCAACAAAACATGATGCAGGATTACATCCGCACATCCACCTATCAGAGAGCCATGCTTGACAACACAGCAGACTTCCAAGATAAGGTGTGAAATTGTAAAGCCCAGTAAAGATGATGGCTATTGGTAGTTTGTGTAGCACACACTGAAATGAAATTATATGTTTGTGTTGAGCAGATTGTACTGGACGTGGGTGCAGGTTCTGGTATTCTTTCTTTCTTTGCTGTCCAAGCTGGTGCCAAGAAAGTGTATGCTATTGAGGCATCATCCATGGCTAAACATTGTGAGGTAGGTAACCTTGTGTATTTGTGTAGAGAAAATGTTATTCCTCGCGTAAAATACTGCCTACATTGGAAAGCTGGTGTCTTCTTTGGAGGTCATTCTGTGGTGAAGAAAATTTAAGTCGCTCAGTCATTGCCTTTATCAGCAAATGCATATATATATATATATAGAGGCAGTGGCTAAGTGACTTGAATTACTCACTTTTGATAGTACAGAATAGGCCATGGTGTAATAAAATTTTCTTTAGCTGTAGACTAAGATATAAAAGGGTGTTTTATATTATCAAATCATATTGAATGATTTTTGACTCCCTGTAGTCATTAGTAAGAAACAACAAAATGGAGGGAAAGATTGAAGTTGTGGCTGGAAAGGTGGAGGAAGTTGATATTCCTGAACAAGTTGACATCATCATATCTGAACCTATGGGCTACATGCTCTTCAATGAACGTATGCTCGAGTCATTTCTCCATGCCAAAAAATGGCTGAGACCTGGAGGTGGGTTGAGTTGATATTTCTGCCAGTGATAATTAAGCAAATCCAGCTTTGGCATACTAGCCAAAATAATGAGCTCTGTCTTTGCAAGCAACATTTCTGTTGGTTTGATTCAACAGGCAAGATGTTCCCAACACAAGGAGACCTTCACGTTGCTCCATTTACAGATGATTCACTTTATATGGAGCAGTTTTCCAAAGCTAATTTCTGGTGCGTTGGTTTCCTGCTGTCTGAACCTGTCTATTGCGTGATATTGAAGTTGTTTCTGTACTTGTAACCTTACCGTGTATAAGATATATGTTCAAAGCTTATTATTGTTAATATTGGGAATCTCAATGCATGTTTGTTTGTCTTGTTGGCAGGTATCAACCAAGTTTTCATGGAGTGGATCTGTCTAGTTTACGTGAGGCTGCAGTAAAGGAATACTTCACCCAACCCATTGTTGTAAGTGGGATCATAGATCTGTTCCCCATATTTATATTCTGTACACTGAGGAATTAACTTTCTGTAAATAACTAATGTGTTTTGTTTTGTGAAGGATACGTTTGATGTGAGGATATGTCTAGCTCAGACTCACAAGCACATAGTAGATTTCCAAACAACAGCAGAAGAAGAGCTGCACAATATTAAAGTCCCACTCAGCTTCACAATGCAGAAGTCCGGAACAGTGCATGGTCTTGCATTTTGGTTTGATGTTGCTTTCTTCGGTTCCCAGTAAGTAGCTGTGAATCTGTAAGAGGAAATAGTCTGTTAAATGAGGATGCCTTCATGGAGATATGTGGATTAGTCCGTAATTTTTATCGTTGATTAGATTGTCTCCATTGTGTCATCCTGGGCTGTGTGAAGATAGAAATGCATGTCTCCAAAATTTAGTACAATTCCTTCACTAGAACAGAATAAACAAAGTTTGTAATGGTAAAATCATTGTTGTAAATAAGTTTTTCCCCTTCAGTTATATATGATTATGTACATATGAATAAGTGAAGTTGTATTGTTTTAGGACACCAGTCTGGCTGTCCACAGCCCCCACACAACCCCTCACTCACTGGTACCAAGTCCGATGCTTACTTTGTAGTCCTATCTTTGTCAAACAAGGTCAAATTCTGTCAGGAAAAGTGGAACTTAGATCAAATGCCAGGTACATGACCATTTATTCTCTTTTTTAAAAAACCTTTTATTTAATCCATTAGTTCTCCCCCTGTTTGTATCAAATAACCAACTAAGCAGGTCTTTTCAGGCAAAGTTATGACGTAGACATAGAAGTCCATGTGGCTGGCACAAATACAGTATCAAGAAACACTCTGGATTTGAAGAACCCATTTTTCCGTTACACTGGGCAGCAGCCTGCACCTCCGCCAGGGATGGAGGACACGTCTCCCAGTGATGCCTATTGGAATCAGGATGCATGTAAGCCAAAGTTCAATAAAGCTTCTTCAGTTTCCATAAACATAGTGGAATATTTGGATACACTAGGCAGGTTGATTTTATAAGTGCTAGATCTTGTTAATGCATTTGTTGTGTCGACTGGTCAAAGGCTTTTACTGAAATGTATCAATCAGTGGATGAACATTCAAAGTGGTATGATTGCCTGTAGTCATCAGAGTCGGATTAACCATGGGGCAAGTGCCCCAGGCCCCCTACATACAATGGCCCCCTAACTTGACAACTTTTCATTTGTCCTCTGATAGAAAAGGCCCCCCACTATGTTGCACAGGAGTCATTCAAACACTTGACACAATTGTCGCTGCTTCTCTTCGACGATAATAAGGCTGATTGATACAAAGCAGCGGAACATGAGCTACTATGCATTGTTCGTCCTCTTGAGTTTTTATCCTCAATCACAGCATTATCACATATAGAGTATTATTTAAGATGTCATGGTTGATGCTGCTAACAGCTTTGACACTACGAGTAAAGTTCTATGATTTACTTTCTACAGCTGGGTCTCCCTTGGTCTTATGGTTGTGCATTAAAATTGCTCAGGTTTCAGGAAGTGTTGATAAATTTGCCACTTGATCCCATTATATATTACATTATTATTACATTTGTATTTACAACCAAGGGATGTATTGTTGAATTTGTGTTGTTGTTTGTTTGTTTGTACCAGATCAGAACAACCAGTATGGAATGGGTCTGATGAATGGCAACGTAGCAGGAGCGGCTGGTGATGCTCTACAACAGTTGCAGCAGCAGCAGCAACAACAACAACAACAGCAATCTGTTGGGGCCCAATCAGGTGTGGTACTAAACAACCTTGTGCCGTTAGGTGGGTACACCTGACCTGCTGTTTCTCTCTCTCCCTTATATTGTATGGACATCCAACTAACCTGTGTTTTCTGAGGTCCACATCATTACTAATGATATTCCATATTAGTCGCATCAATAAAATTCATTCTCAAAAAAGTCCTTTCACGCTCTTTATTTGCTAATTGCTGAACCTTTAGTGTTACCATGGTTGGTATCTTCATTGCATCTGTAGCAGACCTTTTTTTTGATACATACACATATTTGTTGTAACCAATAAATAACCAGATAACTTAAAAAATAAGCAATTACATTTAACAGCTTCATTGAAATAATTTTGTAATTTGAGGCATATGATGAAGCACAACTAAACAGTAAACTGTGTCACAAAATTCTTTATTTTATTGGACAAGATAAATTGGCCTGATATTGGCTAGTATCACTTGGACAACCTGGTGAAAGTTGCTGGTTTGTGTCAAATGTGTGGTGGCAAATCATTATAATTGACCTCAATGAGCACTTACCGGAAATATACTACCAATTTATTGGGTGAAATTTAGTATAAAAAGACATGCTTTTGTCATTTATATGATTCTTAATGTTGGTATCGGTGTACCATGGGATTTGTTGTTGAGGCACTCCCATTTCTAAATACATGTCCTTAAGGGAAAAAAAATGAGGTGGGTATGCTTTTTTATAATACATAATGTCTGTTTATGTATTTAGGCAATGTAGCCCCAGTAAATCCAGGGTGTATTCCTGCTGCCACTGTGACAAGTTTTGCCTCTGTTGCTCCGCAAGCTATACAGACAAGGACGTCTATTGGTGGAGGCATATCTCCTCAGCTTTTTAATGCGACCATGTCACAGGTATGTAAATACTCTCAAAGAGGGTGATTTGATTGAAGTACCCAGCAGGATTATCGTTTTTCTGTGTGACTGATCATGTTGATGTGTTGTGGTTTTCAGAGCACTGTCTCATCGTCTTCTCCTCATTACCCAGTCAGTAATCAGTTCATGATTGGTGATTACATGTTACCTGGCAGCATGGTTCTCCCCTCACAAGGACTTAATCTTACAAACTTTAAATCTGGTGGTGGTGTGTGATAGCTTCCCGTCGAGCAATACACACCCCTCCCATCATTAGGCCATTGCAATCCTACCAACCTAATATCTGGCATACTCCCCCCTCCCCCCCAGGAATGTGAAAGAGAGGTTAACAGTTGTTTTGTGGGGAAGCTTTAATATCAAGACCCTTTGTCACTATTGTTTCTCTCCTGCTCTTCAGCGTTGGTGTTCCATTCCTGTAATTGGATCAGAGGCTTATGCCATGTCTGTTAAGAGGGTTGCTGGGATTAACGCTAGTGACAATTAGAGCATGATCTATGTCGTTTAGTGCATTTATTAGAATGGCTTGCTGGGGAGTGTGTTCAGTTTTGATAGTGAGTGGCAAGGCTTCAAGCAGCTGTATAACCTACTCCCATGGAGTACATGATTTTTTGGTCTTACTACTTGGCCTATGATCAATTAAGTAAGATATCCCATTTGACTTGTGGTATCTTGTACTAACACTAACTTTTGTCATAAAGTAAAAAAAATAATCTGCTGTTCTAGCTTATTTGCCAAGATATGTAAATAAGCATCACAGAAAATGCTTAACCTCGGCATCAGAAAATGAGAAGATATCAGATTTCTCTCCAGGAACTGAAGCATATGAGAAACAGGAAATCTGAGTAACAAATACCTGTATTATAGTAATGCAAGAAAGTGTCAGTAGTCCATTTCATCTTCTTCTGGATGATATCTATATGTTGTGTATATAAGTTAACTGAGACTAAAACAATGTCATGGCTAGTGCCCTATGCAAGTTTGACATGTGTCCAGTTCATTGCTGAAAAAAATGCCTTTGACAAGTCGAAACGCCCTCCCTGCATTCTTCAACACATGTTCAGTATCGTGGAAAAGTCCCGAAAAATTGTCTAGGAGTTTTGTTTTACTATGTATTCATTTAGTGAATGGGGTGTATTTAAGAGATGCATTTTCTTTGTATTATAAGAGGACAAACATGAATTCAAATAAAGATATTTTTCAAAACCTGTGGATTGTGATTAGTCATTGCAGCTGCTGGTGCTTTATTGTCAAGGGAATGGTGTGCTGTAAGCCCACAATTCAAACATAGGAAGACGAAAACAACACTGGTTGGATTGGGTGAACATAAAGCTCCTAACTGAATGCCTTGCAATAAGCACCCTGGGTTTATGGTCTTGCGCCATATGGATGTTGGTGGGAGGCAGACTTGATAGATGTCTTAACTGTGCTTTGTGACTTGTTCATCTGCAACCCTTGATTTGCACCTACCACACAGACAGGTGGGTAAAGATGTATTACACGATTCCTTTAGCATCAGCGCTAAGTTCATTGGTTTGGTACAAAACAAGTCGCATTAACACAAGCTAATGACCAAGCAGTACTGGTAAGCTAAAATAAAATTGCATTTGAACAAGCAAACCTGGTAACCGGTACCAGTCAGCGCTTCTCTGTACATAGTAGGACTTAAAGCTGTACAGTTATAAGAACTTAACCGAACAAAATTAATAGCATCCCAAACTAGTTTTGTCTTGCTAATATACAAAACCATGTGTTTATAATACAGGTGTGGATGAAATCTTCACTGAAATTAAGATACTGTACAATCGAGTTCATAAATGTATTGGTAAGAAAAACCCCATTGAAGTCGCAAACATTTTTTTCCTTTTCTGGACGTTTTGTCATTGCAAACCATGTTTTGAATCTTCAGTAAATATATTCATACAAAGGTAAGCCATAACAAGACCTGTCTTACAACAACAGATCATCTGATTATTGTGCACATTGATCAAATCATGCAATTATTGTCTGGAAAGATATCAGTGTAATATCTTGTAGTACAGTTTAACTCCATCACAAATTATGGTGAACATATACTGTAATGAAAACAGTAAAGAGACCAGCCATATTACCATAAAATTTCATTACCAACAGCCCTGCTTCAAGGTTTAAAAGAACAGTCAAGCAACTTACTTCCTTAAATAAAAGTCATGCACAAAACACCCGGAAGCATGAATACTGAGGTATGAAAGTGTCACAGATAACCAAGACTCGGCCACCTATTCTGTCATGCTTTACAAAAAGGTTTATGGGAAAGACCAAACAGTATGTGGCATTGAACTAGCTGTGTTGACTAGTGCATACTTCAACAAGCAGCTACCATTTTTTAGTTGAAACGTGCAGGTGTGGAGTGTCCTTGATTACTTATCACTGCCAAGACCCACACCAGTCATGATGTGGCTTGTCATATTTACAAACTAGTTAACTATATCAACGCAACTCACCTGTTTGCCCATACATAGAAGTATAGTATAAGCCTGTGAAAATCATATGAAAGTCACTATAACTAACTGCATCAAGGAATGTATTAACCCTCTCTATGTTCTACCATTCCACCATTTTAATGTGCAGAGCAAATAGTAATGATGAGCCCGAGTGGTGCTGAGAACAGGTCCCTCAAAGTGATAACTCAACTCTTCCTCTCAGAAGAAGATGGGTCAAAGCACAGACACTCATTGTAAAACACCCATCCTCTCTGGCTGGGTGTTTTATTACTTAAGTTCTGGTGGGCCATAGATCTTGGAAAGATATTAACTTTTAATAATTATTGTTGAGTTAAAAAGGCTTGTATTGAACAAAATAATTCCTTAAATGACTGACACAATAATAAAAAACAACTAGTAAGCATATTAACAGCAACATCAACATTTCTCGTCCAAATTATGTTTCTCAACTCTACAATCTATCAGTATTAATACAAACTAAAGAGATTATTAGTCAATTGCAAACGTAAACTAAATTAACATGATTAATAAAATCCAAGAACATCAGACAAATATAACCGGCAAGCATTATGAAAGCATGCATCTGTAAGAGCGATTTGGCTTGACATCAGAACACATTACCTTGGGTTTGGTGTGAAGATGCCTGGCCACCAGGAGGCATGGCCTGCTGAGACATGTGACTCTGCATCTGGTTGGCTAGTCCACTTGAAGACTCTGATCGTCGTGTAGGCTTCAGGGACTTACCAAAAGATACAGCTGAAACTAATTTCATGGTGTCAGTCGGCAAGGAGGTCTGAGGCAGACCAGATGTTTTGTCTGAAACATAGGCTATTGATGTAGGACCTGTGCTACTCATTTCACTGTAAGTCACAATTATATATCTGGATTTAAGGACTACAAAAATTAAAACATGCACAACTAAGCTGTTGCATTGAATGCATGTACAACCAAGCAATACAAGGTGACTGAGAATCTCATGATAACAGAAGGATCACTCACTCATTTCTGATTCCCAATCATCCCGCTTGGTTTTTATCATTTCCACAATATTTGAGGATATTTTGTTCAGGCTGTTTATTTGCTTCTGGAAATTTAAGTAATGCAATGATTAACAAAAAATCCATGATATATCAAGTCATATCCAGTAATTGCTTTTAAGATATTTGCTCTTTTACCAATCTTATAAATATTTGTTTGGCATAAATACATGTATAATTCATTAATTTTGCTTTTGAATCCTGGTCATCTTTTTTTACCAGAAAATCCCACTTATTGGTCAGTGATGTTTTGGTGTTTAAAATATACCAGAGAATATGCAAACCTGGCAAGAGTACCTTCCTCACCTGTAGGTTGTCAGGGTTAAGAGTGTTAGCTCGATGGAGTACTGATGACATTTTCTCTTCCACTTCAGGAACCAGTTTGGTTCTCAAGTAATCAGGTACTACATCATGATTGAAAGCCCTCACCCTCCTCTCTGTCAACTTCTGTAAGCCCCCAAAATCATCATCCATTATCCATACTGAATAATATCTTCCAGGCAAGCAGCCATCTTCACAAATTCTATGTTCACTGCTCAAGTCATCACACATTAAAAGTAAAGCTATCAATCAGCTGGAGCATATAATAATGAAAGTTTATATAATAGTTTCATATGGTTACACAGTTAAAATACCTGTTTAATGGGGCTGAGGATTTAGGGACCATTCAGAAAATCATGTTACACAACAGAATGCTGAGTGGGGGGACGGAAGGTAGTGTTATGTGGGCCAGTGGTACAATGGATTACGCGAGAATGGCTAGTGTCGAGCATTATGTGTGGATGGAGAGGGGACAGGGTATCCAAAATCAGCCCAAAAAGAGTTACATATTTTTTAATGGCCCGTTAATAACTAGTCGGTATAAATATTGAAGACCTATTTACACAGCAATAACTTTTTAGTTAACTAACCTCAAGCTCAGCATCAGGCTCGTGTGCTAAAGTCAACGGGATGAAAACATAGTTGCGAAGGGTGGGAACCTTGTCACTTTTCAAAGAGCTGATCAATGTATTCATTTCTCCTGATATCAATGCAAAGTTATCCAAAAGTGTAGGCCTGCAGAGGATGAACTGATGTATTTGGTTATAATGACTTGGGTGAATGATTTGTTACATATCAAATATTCCAATAAATTGAATAAAATTAGAACAGCTCAAAAACCTACCAGTTGAGTGTAGTGTATTCTTGTTCCAGTCGAACCATTAGGGTATTAATGGATGCCTTGATGTGACTAACTTTCTGTGCAAGGTCATCCAATGTCACCTCTAGCTGTTTTTCTTCACGCTTAAAGTTGACACAATATTTACAGTGGCAGGTGAAAAGGGAATACCCAGGATATTATGCATACGAAAAAATATGATAGTTTAATATGTCTATTAAAATTACAACCAAAAATTTCATGACAATAAATGTATTCCATGTGTATTTAATCTGGCATTCTCAGTAATAATACTTATGGATTTTGAGACATCTTACATGGGATTTTCTTCTGGGCACATACAAAACAAAATTCATATCAGAGGGGACTTTTTTTCAGGAAAGGTAGCACTAAAAATCAATTTATTCTCAGTTTGCAAATTTTGATTTAAGTTATTCTTCTCATGTATTTGAGGGTAGGTACTCTATTATGGCATTCTTCTCTGGTATTATGATATCTGGTTACACAAGCAAATGGCCAAGAACAGATGCTATGGGAGACCATACACTGGATGCATTTTCCAACTTCAGATGAAATAATATATTTTAGGCTTAGTGAGAACGTGTTGGTCTAAGTGAATAAGGGCTTAGCAAATTGCTCAAAGTATTCCTATCCCATCTTTACTACACCTAGCTGCACACACCATATTTGTAATAAATCCACAACTAGCTATCACTCTATAAACTCCACACAATATACCGAATGGGTTCAATATGACATAAATGGGAAGGTTGTTGCGTAATTGTGGTTAGATCAGTGAATCTATCATTTTAAAGGAAAAAACCTGCTGGAGGGGTTTGAGTAGCATTTGTTCTCGGCAGGTACTCTGGTACCATGTCCTCAAACAAAGACTTTGAAGTTTGAGTCATGCAACTAAGTGGACTGAAAAATTGTTTATGGTGAAACAGATCAGTTAAGCAGTCAATAGGGGTTTAAGAGTTGAATGACATGGTTGATCTATTTTTTACGAGCCAGATACTGATCTGTTCAGCCGTCTACAGTTTATATTCCAAGCTGTTACCAGAGGCGAGAACCAATGCTAATAGTTCTAGGGTTAGACCCCGGGTTAGACTTAGAGTAGTGTTTGATCGCTTGACAGGCTCTATGATACTTAGGACCAAGGCAAGGCGTCTGATCATTAAAATGCTATTTTCTATCGAATAATAGTGAATTGCAATTTAATATACGTAGACTGGAAATAAAATTGATTGATCAGAGGGTTAGATACCTAGAACCAAGCCGAATATTTCAACATACGGCGCAAGTATTGTTATTAATTGTAGCCTTGCCCTTGGAACTAAAAGCTATGCTTATTTTCCTTAGCACATTTATGCATTTCAATTACCTGCATTTTAGATACCGAAGTGTACCAATAATCAAAGAGTAAGCATTGGAATCAGTGCTGGGTGAGTGCCAGAAAAAAGCTTTCCAAATTTCTTATGTATGGTAAGCCAAATTAACATTAAATTTACACAGTTCATGGACGCAAATGGGGAAATTATCAATCGAGCTTCTCCGCAAAAATCCGCCAATGGAACTGGTTATTATGCATTGAGCTTCACGTAATGTGAATCATGGTTTCTAAGCAGGTTAATTTGCCCCTGCTGGCGAATTCCGATATTCTTTTAGGTTTTTTGTGGGGGTGGGGTTGCCTAGATTGCTCCAGGTTTTAAATAGTTTTTACATTTAAAGATTATGAAGTTTTGGGAAATTGTGTGAAACTTTCAACGTTGTGCCTTTCAAGAGAATATGGTCACTGATTATATTATGGGTGCATGGGTGAAGTAATGTTTTCTGTTGTAGGTTTATAGGGTGAGGATACCTAGAAAACCACGCGGTTCTCTTCGTATGCAGGGAGTCTATGATCATAACGGATGATCTACAGTCGAATTGGATGAGCGGATACTCTCTGACGTCACAACACATCAAACATGGGGAAGAAACGAAAACACGGAGATTTGGAGAAAAAGCAAGCTAAGCAAAGCGATAATAATGCGCCACTGCCTTCAGTGAGGATATCAGATGAGCCAGTAAAAAAGAAGGTTTGTTATTTGTTGTGTAAATTGGATTGTTTAAATATATCACGACCATTTCACAAACAAGCTTATATTATCGCTCAATGCGTACATGCGTTTTCTCGTTTTCTTAAATCTTATCATTATGTGATCGTGTTTTCAGCTTCAGTTTTGCCTAACTCGTCCGTATTTTATGTCTTACAAACACAGATTCGTTGGTCATTTAGTCATATTTGTCAAGTTATTGACAAGAGGCGGCGGTACATAGAGATTGCGTTCAGCAATTCCCACTTTCTGATTTTTTTGGTTTGATTATCTTCAAAACGATTTGCTCAGCGAGGACCAGGTTAGGCAAGTCACTCGCTCCTGGTGTTTTGATGATCTGATGCCACCTTAGGGTCGAGGGTCCGTATGGCAGAATCTTTAAGGATATAAGCAAATATGCTCCTCGCAATGCAGACAAGGGATAGTTTAAAAAAACATACATTTTCATATCCATAAATGTCTTAACATCAATCTTGCCTAGAGTCCAACAACAGTCATACTCCTTAATCAACAGAATCAACGTTATCCAACACAATTTTAAAATTGTTGTCCAACATGGCTACCGCACGAATCGATAACGTCAGTGATATCACAGCGAATTAACTAAATTATGTTGCATTCTGGGAGTCAGCCTTGTTGAGTTTTTGAACAAAGTTTCTTGATGTGCTGTATTTTAGTGCTCAAACAGAACAATTAGACAAAACTTTAGTAACAGAAACAATCCTCTTGTCATTTTGTGATATAATATTTCATTTTGTCACAAATTTTTTGGCATGGAGGGCTTTTGTAAGTTTCCAGCGAGTTAATCTGTCATTTTGACTTCGGAACCTTAGAAATTTCGCAGACGGCTCTCCACCTCTACAGGGTGGATGTGAGAGATCGAAAGTAGTTAATAGCGCAGCGCTGTCAGAGGCGGAGTTTCTTTGCCTAGGACCAGGTATGATAAAAAAAATGCAAGTTGTCATCTTTGGACTCCCAGATATATTGAAATGGGTTGAGTCTAATGAGGAAATTTGATTTTGGAAATGGAGCATATGTGTTATCCAGGGTTTCATCACCTGGGTTTTCCCCGTGATTCCACAAAGGTTAATGAAACTTTAGAGGAGCCAGAACATGATTATGAAAGCAGCATTGCTATATGTTAAGGGGAATTCCAGTTTCAAATGGAAGAATTTTGTCCTAATCCCAGCGTTGCGCTACCAGAGAAATTTTACGTAAGTCAACCTCTCAGGCCAAAAATATAACATCTTATCTTTCTAATAATGGCGATGACATAAAACAAAACCGTCAATTAACACTGCAGAATTGGCGGTTGAAGTTGTTTATATTCGGTCGTTAGGTATATGTTTGGGGTCTCATTAATACGGCGGGCGAATCCATTTTATAGCTTGTGCTTGCTCCCCATCACATGACCCAAACAGCGAAACATGATTGGGTGGACTATTCCATTCCGATATATTTCTAAGGGGGGTTTCTTTTTGGCACGTTTTTAGTTTGATTTGCGATCATATGGCATGGAGGCTATATCTTTTTTTATTGTGAATTGACTTTTTTATAGCTGCAGTTTATTGAAATGGGCATTGATGAAGACTACTACCTTGGGAAGTTTGTTGTAAAAGCTGAACTCCTACTCCAGGCCCTTGTCAGCAATAATTACAGCAGGGTTGACCAGGTTAAGTTTACAAACTGAGGCGCTACATGTATTCATGCCATGAATTCCAGGAAGTAATTTGTTAATAATAGGCATTGGAGTCTTCCTCAAAATTGTTGATGGTCTAGATGGAGAAAGAACGACTTAAGTGCAAACAAATATTGCCTGGGTGATATTGAAAATATAATGAGAGGCAAAGAGATGAATTTAGGATGGCATTCTTTCGGCTGCATCACAATGTTTTGCAACTGTTGACCTTGATTTAATGCAGGGTGGGCATGGCCTGTTAAGTGTGTCACTTAGTTTTCAAGTATGAGTGAATTTTTTTAAATTATGTCCTATGTCTAGATTTGGCATTCTTGTTTCCATGGCATAATTGTCACAAGAATGTTATGACATGTTCACATAGGATAACCATCAGTTTTGGAAGTTCATCAATTGATTGTGATGGTTATGTTTATATGATTTCTCCTTTAAACTTTATCAGGCCAAGTGGACCAATAAGGAGCGGGTTCTGGTATTCTCTTCCCGAGGGATCTCTCACAGGGACAGACATTTGATGAATGATTTCCGTAACATCATGCCTCACTCAAAATCAGGTAAACTCTGCTGAATCTTTGTATGCAGTGTTGAACATGCAATCGTAGCCTGCTCTTATTGCAGGTATGTCTGCTTCAACTCACAACTGATGGTCTATGGTGGGTGTTAAATGCAGTGGGCATTGCTTACAATGTCTATTTTTTGGAAGTTACATTGTTACCCAAATGTATTTTTCAGATACAAAGCTGGATAGAAAAGATCAACTTTTTGTGGTCAATGAGGTAGGTGGTTAATGTCATTTGGGGTGATTTTGTTACAATTTCTTACTTGCTCTATTACCAAATGAATTAATAGTACTTAATTTAAATTCACTACTGATTCTTATCAATAGAACTGTTTCTGTTTAAAGGTATGTGAGATGAAAAACTGCAGAAAATGCCTTTTCTTTGAAGCTAAGAAAAAACAAGATTTATACATGTGGATGTCCAATTGTCCTCAAGGACCCTCTGTGAAATTCCTTGTCCAAAATGGTGGGTGATGCTTTTTTCTCAGATGCCATTTAGATATTAGGATGTTATGAATTCAGGACTGATATGTGAACAGTTGCTGCTTATAATGGTTCATGTATGTCATTCTAGAACCAACCAGTAATATAATGGTGATTGTATGGCACATCTCTATTTATCTTCTGATGATAATGCAGTACTATATGTTTCAGTTCACACAATGAGTGAATTGAAACTGACCGGGAATTGTCTCAAAGGAAGTAGACCGCTTCTTTCTTTTGCCAAGGTTAGTTGATTTCCTTTCCAACTAAGGAGTGTTACCTTCATATGTCTGAAAAAATGTGTGTTATAACTGGACCGTGTAACTGTATGTTAAATTAATTAAAATTTAAATTAAATGTACAAATATTGTGACATTAGCATTTGCTTGTTCCAGGAATTTGATTCAGTCCCACACCTGTCGCTGTTAAAGGAGCTGTTTACTCAGGTAAATTGTATGCTATTCACTATAGAATCCACCATAACTGTGAAGTTCTGACAATACATATTTTTTCATCCGTGGTAATCTATTGAATTCTAGTTTATTTTGTGCTGTAAGCATACCTGAAGTAAACATTTAACAAGCTGTCTCTACTAAGAGCACCTGTGCTAAATACACAGTTTTTTTCCATATTGTGCACTTCAAGAAATATCCAATTCTCCCCATACCTCTACCTAGGCTCAATTAACTCTTTACCATACATTTGTAAGATTATAACTCCGTGTTTGCATTTATTTAGGTTTTCAGTACACCAAACCACCACCCTAAAAGTCAGCCATTTGTGGATCACATCTTCACCTTCTCCATTGCGGATGACAGAATCTGGTTTCGTAATTACCAGATTATGGAAGAAAACGGGGAACTTGCAGAAATAGGTTTGTGTGAATGTCATTTTCTTACCATAAATGTATACATATATATATATATATATATATATATATATATATATATATATATATATATATATATATATATATATATATATATATATATATATATATATATATATATATATATATATATAAGTAGGTAAACATACAGGTATATTTTCTGTTCTTTAGGACCACGGTTGGTGTTGAATCCGATCAGAATTTTCCAAGGCAGCTTTGGAGGTCCTGTGCTCTTCAGTAATCCTCACTATGTTTCACCCAATGAGGTAAGGCACCCATGTAAACAGTCTAGAAATCATGTGCTCTCTAATTTATCTTGAACATTATATAACAATTCACATTTGATATGTTACTTACAGCAAAGACGCGCAATGAAAGCCAGAGGCAAGCACAAGTATATAAATCGTTTGGAGGCCAAGAAGTCCTGGGAAGAAAGGCGATCAGATGAAACCTATAGCAAAGATGTCACAGATGATGTGTTTAAAACTGCTTGATCATATTGAGTGTTTTAGGGCATATGACAAATATACGCTTATCTTGGCTTATCAAAAGCTTCCTTGTCATTCAAATTAATCTAATTCGAGGCACTTCTTTGACCATTATTACAGCATCATTAATGGATAATCTGTACTTTCATTTCCATTTTGTTTAACCCTGATGTATCAACAAATGCAGTGGTCTGGTTTTATATAAGACTTTATTGACAGATTATACTTGACAGTGAGAACTCTTTACTGCTGGCCCCATAATAAAAAGAAGACAGTTTGAGTATCAGCTTTATTAAGATTGTAAATATTCTTCGGTATTTCTGTATATTCCTAATTAATCACGTCTGGTCATTCAGAGGCTATTTTCTGTGCGCCGTGATTGATTAATTATTGATGATTTGGTGTTCTTAGTAACGTGTAAGGGTTATAAACAAGTCGCTGTAACAAGTCGCTGTAGCAAAAATGGAAGCTAAATAAAAATTGCCCAAAATCGTCACCCAATATTATATATAATTAAATATCTGACAGTATTTTCACTTGTTCAAATGGTAGGATTTAATCGCCAGTGTGTGCCCATACCTGCCGTATAACTGGTTTCCAGTCATCAATTTGCTGGCTTGACCTGCTGATAATGGCTTTTCTGTAAGCCAATGCCTTTATCCAATTCTCCCGTAACCAGGTAACTCTGCATCATGAAAACACTTGGCCTTTGACAGCGTGGGAGCTGTTTTCAATCTCTAATAACCGCGCTGGAGATCTTAGATCCCAACCACAACGAAGGTAGCTGTCGAATCCGGAGGGCTATGCATCCGGCTGGTGGCATGAAACGCAGACACTCGAGTCAAAAACCCTCCTCCTTTCTGGATTATAATGTATTAAATTATATATTAGGAGCCACAGAGGAGGGCGTTTTATGACTTGATTGCCTGTGGCTTGAAAGCTGCAAACGTTTGTTGTAATTACAAATGCATGTTCAGGATTAAGTTGGATTTGTTTTTGCAATAACAAGAAGAAAGTTTTCGCGTTAGCAGCCTTGTCTGGAAGACAAACCCATCACCATCCTCGATGGAAAGGTTATGAAGTCTCGAGAAACAGCTTTTTTTAAAGACATTAAGAGGCATTCAGGCAAATACATTCAACGAATGATAGGTGGGAAATTTGCACATCAACAAACGTTTAGTTTCTGTAACAAAACATAAAAACAACAGATTCTCAACGGGAACTTGATAAAGATACACCAGGCTGTGTGCTAGCATGTTGGCGACCATGACATCATGGAAGTTTGTGATTTTTCGTGGGTTAACTGAAAACAAAAGAAACCTTTGATTGACTGTAGCATCCTTGTTTCGAAAGATAACTACAACAAAAAATTTGTTCAATTTGTATTTTACATCAATTCAAATGATCTCTCCGTGAACCAGTAAAATCATTTAAAAGACGAGATATGGATATATAGTTGAAACACGGTGTATCGGGCCAAGATTCTCCATAGCAAGTATAGTCTTGCCTGGCGGACGTAGCGGCTAGCCCTATCAAACCAACTACGGGAGCTGCTGCTGCGCTCCCTCTTAGCTGCGGCCGGGCCGATGCAAACAAACCCCTGCGGTCTTGTCAGGGAGGGAGTGTGTCGGTCCGGATTTGGAGGCGAGTGTATTTCTCCTCGAGGTAGAAAAACCTGACGTTGGCCTGTTGGGCTAACAGCGATGGGCTCGCAATGGAGAATGCTATCTTGGGTGAATGTTTGCTGATTTGCTGAGAGCACAGAGTAGTGATAAATTGAGCGGAATCGTACTTGATACAAGTAAAAATCTATCGACGTTATGATGAATAGGTGGCACAAAAGCTGTATTAAATGGTAAGGGTCGAATGTTGTTTTAAAACTTTGACTACGTGTGCTCAGATTAGGCTAATATGTTCCTAAGCACGTGCATGTGCTCTGAACAATCTCAAATTTGCGAAGGAAATCGTTAAATTCACGGAAAGGAGTTCATCATGGGTAATAGGGGGTACAAAGTGTGACGTCACGTCATTGATAACGGTCCAGGTTGGCTTCTTAATTAACACCTTTTCGCTGTAGCATTCTACTTCTAGTCATGTCTGGGAGCCAATATCTCGGCGACCACTAATAGGATAAATGTCAAACTTACATGGTTATTTAGAGAATCACTGGGGCTATAACGTATGGATGATTCACCAGTAAGATTATCTCAATAACCAAGTAAGTTCGATATTTCTCCAATTCGTAGTCGCTGAGATATTGCCTCCCAGACATATTGCTACAGCGAAGCCAGTTAGGACCGTTATAAGCTATGTGACGTCACACTTTGTAGCCAGATTTATTAAAGCAATAGAGGTGTATCTGAGGATAGAGCTGAGTATAGGATAGATACGGAGAAAACTTTGTACTGTACCTCCCAAAATCTCTATTTGTATTTTATTCTTGACAAAAGAAATATATTTATAATAATAAATAGTACACCGAATATATTTAGCTGCTGCGTCACGTGGTGAGCGATACCGGGGCACAGTGCGCGTGCGCACTAAATTTATCCACAATTTGCTGTTGGGGGGAAAGTTTGGTTAGAATACCAACGTTTCAGCCAATGAGAGAAAAGGCACGATTTTAAAAGCACCAAACGTAAACAGTGCCAGATTGGCTTTTAAAATGAAACGATAGAAACAGATAGAACATGTCGACTGTAATTGAAAAAGATACAGTACCACAAGGGCCATATCGGGCGACTAAATTGGTATGGTCTTCAATTGTAAAATCGGTTAGAACGTTGTTGAATTTGAAGTTACACCGATGACACGTGCGGAAATCCGGGGATAACCCGAACTTGTTGATCAACTTCGTGGGTTTATAACTTCATTGATGATAATATTTTTTTGGGTGTGGGGACATACATTTTGTGGTCTCCTCAAATATGTATATAAATCATCCATTACAGTACGCTGATACGGTAATCTGGTAATCCCTATCACTAATATTGTTTACACTAGAGTAAAAACACTAGACTATTCACCGTCACTACTCCAGCTCAACCTGGCTCACCTACGATACGTCGATAGCCCCGGTCGGACAGTAGATATATATATATATTCTGTCAATAAACGACGTCCTGTAGGCCTATCCTACGAGGGAGTGGAGTCTGACTTGGAGAACGTGTAATTGCAAATGCAGATTGACACAGGAACAGTGACTGGTAGTGGTATAGATAATATAGCTCATCCTCTATTTTGTTGGAAGAAAATGTTCTCGCTAACCATCTCTTTGAGCAGTTGAAGTCTTCACCTGTTTTATCTGTGGTCCATTGCACAAACATTACTTTGTCTGCAAGATGCTCATCCAACTATTAGAATTGTTTGTAGACTATCAAACTAAATTGCATTTCATGAACACCCTTAGTCAACTATGCATAGTCGACTAAGCTAAGCATGGTTGTCGGAGCTGGCTTAGATTACCTGTTGATGGCTAAGTCCGAGTGCAAACGACTATTTTAAAAGTGCATTTCCCCCAAATCACTAACTGATTTCCTGCTACTGCCAGGTTTCAATCCTTCTTGTCCATTTGATGCAAAAGCTATTTTAATTGCGTTTGTAAAATCCCATTACTGATGTTAACTACATATTGAGACCAGACCAAACGAGACACACACTAGACGCTGATTGACATCCAGAGCTGAAAATGGGCAAAGTTTGAGCAATAAGTGAAGAGGTTTTCTACAAGTTGTTATTGTGTTCTTCGAATATCTTATATTAATAGACAGTTTTCTAGGTTCATCAAAACGTGCAATGACCTGCCAGTACTGCCATCAGAGGATAACAAATGGGTGAATCCCATGAATTCCTGGGGAAACCCCCTGGCAAGGCTAAGCATAGTTGACTTTGTTAAGCTGACTACCAATTGCTTGTGAAACGCTTCATTTTATTGCTTCAAATTTGTCTTTCTTGTAGAAATATAGCATACTCGACTTGGTGTTAAACATTACCTTCCTTATATATTTCTCAGTTAGCCAAATCAATGATTGTGTTCAACCAATTACAACATGGTGAACAAAAGTTGTGAGTGGATTGTGTTTACTGGATACAGTCTACTGCAGACGAGATGACTGGTGTTATGTTTGGTAGATAAAATAAGATCATAATTTTTTTATCCAGCAAAGCTGAAAGGACAAGGCAAAAGTCTATCAACTTTTACAAGGCCTTGCCCTGTTCATTGTGCCCAACCACCAAACACAATACTTACAATAATATGCAACACTATGTTAACATGAATATACCTGTAATCTATACAGCAAGTTTAGAAAGTTCGAAAATGACATCATTCAACATTAATTCTTACATTTATGAATACCGAGTACATGGTATATGAACAAATAGTTAGCATAAATCCACTGACATTGAAATAAAGTAATTAATGATACATTGAATGGAAATGATTTCTGCAGTGTTTTGTAAATGCTAGTTGATAAGTAAAATAGCTTTTGAATTCTTCGTTGTGATTGTTATACCTTATTTTCCCACTGACAAGCGGGGATTTGTCCCTAGCAGTGCTATTTGAGCGTAGGATTACAAATGAGTGATTTTGTCTTGCGGAATATTTCACAGCAGTACAACAAATGTGGCTCAGTTAGAGTTCTACATAGTGTACATAGCGTATGTGTGTCGAGTATTTCTTTTGTTCTATATAAAATATTTCCCCCCCCTGTCATTCATGAATGTGCATGATGATATATTGAATGTGTTGATAAACCCAACTTAAATTGATTCTCAGCATCATTCTTAGGTCATCAAATGTTCCTTGTGTTTCAGTGGAATGAGGTGCTCAAGTCGTTCCGTGAGGGAATGCCTCGTGGCAGGCACTGGCGGCGTTGGAAGAATTACACAGATTGTTTTGTGGCATCAGATGCTGTGAGCTGGTTGCATGACTGGCTTATCAAAAACCCAAACTTTGGACAAGCTGTCACAAGGTCATCATTAATATGGCATGCCGTAAAATTAATTTTAACACAAGCAATTTGACAAAATAAGCAGTCACCATGATGAAAATAATGTCTTTTTTTCTGCCTTCCTTGATGTGTTATAGACAACAGTCAGTGCAACTCTTGCAGAAACTTCACAGAGCTGGTGTTATATTAGATGTTAGGGGATCAAAGCATAATGCCACACAGTTTGTTGACAGTTACAGATTGTTCATGTGAGTGGACTGAATATAAGCATTTCATTTGTAAGGCTTAGCTCAAATTATATCATGACCTCTGCTTGTAAGATACCTTCTTTTGTCTCCTGTTTTCCACATTACTTGAAGATTGGTTAAATGTTCACAGCTTCAGTCAAACTTCTCCAAAGAAATCTCCCCACAAAAGCACATCCATTTCCATTGCTCCCAGACCACCACTTTCAGCTGTGCTACGTCAAACCAATTCTCTATCAGGAAATGATACCAAAGCTGCAGAGAAACCTGGATTGCTGTCCAAGAAGCCACCCAAAGTCCCTGGTAGGGAAAGGTCATACTCAGCAAGGGTAGTTTCTCCTCAAGAATCATCACAGTCTGATGTGGAACATATATACAAATGTGTAACTCTAAGCAAGTGAGTTTTTACCTGTCACTATCTAAAGTGATTTATATGGCTACACTTAAACTAATTCAACTTGATCAAATTAAACTTGATCAATTTTGCAATCTTCTTGCATTATTTATGTCATTGGGGCATCTTCCACTGTGTGTATAATCATTGTGCTGGTTTTGTCTTTCAGATTGAAACAAGCTCTGGGTGTTGACACACTCTCTAACATTTTGAATTCAGAAACAGTCATTGGTGCACACATTCATCACAATGTTACCCAGGTTAATCGTAATGGCATCGTGACAAATGTTGACAAGAAAGGTCAGTCTCTTATTTGATCTTCCAAAGTCTTAAATAATTTGATAATCAAACTGTTGTGCTGATTATGATTTTGGGCAAAATATCTTTGGATTATTGCTATCCTCCCATTAAGACTTTGGTATATTTGTTTCAGACCAACTGCCTCACTGGGTGGTGGCAGCCATGAGATGTCTTGCTCGCTGTCAGTACTTCATTATCAACAGTTGTTTTTACCAACAATTTATTCGAAGTTTACTCTTTTCTGGTCTTGTATCCAATCCTTGTTCAGGAATACCTGATATAAATTGCCGTTCTGTTCTCCAGGGCCTGAAAAGACAGATAATGATATGCCTGATTACCCTGGGTTTGAGCGGGATGTGTTCAAGGTGGTGGAGGACCACTTCACCTCCCAGTCTGAACCAGTCATTCCCTACCAACTTTATGACTGTTTTACGAATGTTATGGGTGGGTTATGTTATTGATTGTTATATTAATGAATAAATAGGCATTTTCAGGAAATGACTTTGTCATCAGTATTCTTAGTGCTTGTTGGATGGTTTACATTTGAATTCAGTAGTTCTATTTGTATGTGTTTCAGTGAATTTATTAGCCAAGCAAAGCTTTGTGTACTCATTAATTTCATCAACTCCTCTGTGGTTTTTCTTGTTTTAAGGTATTATGGCTGAAGATGGTGATATAGAAGATGAAGACCCATTTGTCTCTCCTAGGCCCCCAGCCATCAAACCCAACTCCAACTTGCACTACTACCAGTCAGCAGAAAAGCTAATATTAGACATGACTGCCAATGCAACCAGTTCATTTGACACGGGCAGACCAGGAGAAGTCCTGGTGGTTCATGATCCTCTCCCCCATGGTCATACTGGTGTCAAGCATGGCTTCAGCAGTTTACACAGGCAAATTTCTGTACCTGACTTGCCGGGTTTACGCTTAGAAACACGGTTTGGCTTGGACAACAATGAACCAGAAACAATTATGATTTCTGAGTCTTTGGCCAGCACACCATCTGTAATGCAAGGCAGTTCTTCGGGGAATAACCCTGAGGTTGGGCACAACAAATTTAACTCAACAAGCAATGTGAATGAAGTGCGTGTTCCAGAAAATAGGCTTAGTCAGGAGAGGGGTCAAGTCGGTAGTAGTAATTGTGATAACAGAACACCCCTGTTCCCATCCGCATCATCCCCAGCTCTTAACAATGTCGTCAACCCCCGGACTGCTGCCAAAAGGTCTTCCCCACCCCCATACGTCTCCCCTCCCAGTTATAACTCTCTTTATGGCAGTGAGGTGGGACTTAGCAGAAAGCTGCTGGGACCAAGAACACTGAGTGCATGTCCTTCAACAGTGTACAGCACTAGTGCTGTGGAATTGAGTGGCCAAACAAAAAGTACAAGTAAAGAACAGTGGGATAGACCAGTGACAAATAGATGCCGTTCATTTAGCACTGGGCTGGACCAAATCAAACGTTCTGGTTCGATGAGTGGAATGTGGAGGTCTCATTTGCGGTCAGCCAGCAGTGCAATATGTAAGTATATCACTACAACTAACCTGCATACGCTCTTCCCTATTTGATGTTATTCCAAATACTATATAATTTAGGTCAATTGTGGGAACAATTCATACCACTAATGATGATGAATGTTGTTAATACCTACAGCTCTGAGTGGCGTGTCCGTGAATGGTGAGGCGGTGGATCGAGCCCTGCAACTTTGTTGTCTCTTTCTCTGTCCTGCTGAGCGTCGCAAACTCAGCCTTCTTCTGCGATTCATGAACAAAGTAGCCACGAATACAGAACTTGTATTAGATGAGCAGACTGCCAACAAAGATCTTGTGGGTTGAACTTGAGTGTGATCCCCTGTTATCAAATTGCTATCGAAATGATATATTTTGTGGTGTATAATTGTCATGGTCTCTTTGTTTGTAAAAATGTGAAAACTGAGGTAAAATAGAAACATGTTTACCTGCTGATTGCAGATGGTGGACACATTCACCAGGTGTATCCTACGGTGCAGGGACGAGGTTGATTATGATGAGGTAGCTGCCAGGAACAATGTAGAATTTCTGATGATGAACTACGCCAACATTCTCGCAGTACCAAGTGACTTCCGTGTGGCCGTTGAGCAAGAGATGCTGGATATGATGCGACCCAAGGTGAGGTCATACAACTCTATGTAACTTTGATTATGTTGAAGACATTCTGTGAATAGGGTTCTGTTCAATTATATATTTCTTGTAATGTTCATTTCTGTTGACGCCAGTTCAGGCCATGGTGTATATTCCCATCTCTTTATCAAGAAGCAATGCAGTCTGTTGTAAAATGTTGTAATATGTGTTAATTAAATGGCACTAATGATAAGGTTCATCCAAACGATGTGACTTTCTGATTCCTACAATTTCATGTAAGTATGTGTTGTTTGCAGGTGAAATATTGCGGGAGCTGGAGTTCAGAAGAGCAGCAGACTGCGTTCTGTGAGCGTGTCACTGTGTCTGAGTATGAGCAACAGAAGCTGAGTGCTTCACAGGAGGCTCTGCACCAGCTTCTTCTTAACATTGTTAATGACAAGGAAATGAGTAACTCAGCCAAACAGCGGCGACTCAAACAGGTCAGATGTTGTTCTGGATTGGTACTATCTTCTGCTTATTTGGCACCCTGCCATTTTCATTTGTCTATAGAAACACCCAGCATTTGATAAAGAAGTTCATATAAATATTTCACAAAGAATCCAAACTTTTCTTTTCTCATGTGCATTTTTCCTATCAATGCAGTTCGAACGAAGCTACCCTGATATTTACGCCCATTATTGTCCTGGCGATGGAGCAGGGTTGCCTTCAAAGACCAAACCTCATATCAAACAACCACTTCTTAGCCGACCACTACGTAAACTGCGCAGCCTCAGACTGTAGATTACACACGCTCTCTTCTACCAATGATGTTTATTCTACATGCATGTTTTTTTAATATGATTTCCAGGTTTTATTGAAATATTTATCTGGTGAACTATTCATATGAGAAGGAATGTTAGATTGCAGTTGTGTCATGATGGTAATATTGGTCGTTTTGGCAGGTTACCAGTAATATTAAAGATCAGATGTTTTAAATTAAACATTGATGTATTAAATATTGATGCACTGCCGGTGATGTTAAATGATACTCGTTACAATTAAGATTGTAGATTAATTGGTGCTAACATACACTGCGCAAACTTGCCAACATGTTGTATCAGGGTCAATAGTTTTAGTTTGATGGCAAGCTTTATGGAGGTCTCTTGGATTAGAGGTGAAAATATAAACAAATACTTAATGAAAAGATATTCTTTGCAAATTTTGTGTCCTTCGTTCTGATTTCATCTGGTTTTTATTTTGCATGTTACTTATGAAGAAATACCCAGTGATTACTTAAAACACTTACTTAATCTTTTGTGCTTTGTTTTGTTATCCATGGTAAGACAATACCTTCACTATGCATCCTATAATATAATCTACAATTGTATATACACTATCATCATTTGTTATACATATACATAATGCCTATTTCAATGATACCTCATGTTCAGCCACTTATTTGTTGAAAATGTGTATAGATACTTATCTTTCTATCATGTAACATTTCAATGAGTGTCACTTCAAGCAATATTGATATTAATCTAGGTTGATTATGCAAAAATGATTTGAGAATATAATGTAGATATTGGAATTTTTTATGACTAGTACTGTATTGCTCATCTAATATTTTAGACAACCACGAATAACATGTAGTCAATATATTGTAATTATATTTGAAGTCAGTATCAGAATAATGATGAGGAAGTGCATGACATTTGTTGACATTTAATTACAACTTGGCTGTCAGGTGCAGCAGAAGACAAGAGAAAGACTAGCTTATTGTACTGTATTTTAATCTTTATTACTGTCAAGCATATACCATATAGAAATAAATACAATCATTTAATATTTATTCATGATGAAATATGTTGTGTTGAGAGATGCAGAACAAAAACCCTAGATAATTATTTGGAACAACACGTTCCATGGTCACTCAGCAATTACTGTTTGCTTTCAAATCATCTTCACAAACATTCTGCTCTCGTGTGAAACAAGGTGACCACCTCCCAACAAACAATCACAAACAGAAACATTGTTAGAGACCACTCTGATGGCTGGGTCACGCAATTATCACCAGTATGACTTGGCCCAGATATGTTTACATGCAACAAGATAGGCAGAACGAACATCACATGATATCTGGCCACAACATAATGACCATCAAGTGTTATCTTTATCAGCAAGTCTTTCAACATGATTTGGCACATTTGGGAATACATACATCATGAATAACGTCAGCTACACAAACATACAAATATTGCTGACGACAGAAACATTAACCACAACAAACACAGCCTCAAAAGCACTGCAAGTGATTTGAATTATTTGACTATCTTGCTTTAGGTTCAACTTTGAAACACATAATCACATATCCAAATGATGCAGCAGTATCGCTCATCAAATGCATATTAACAAAACTCTGAATATCCAGCTGAGACTAAGTGAGGAGAGGAATGCATGATTGTCAACCAGGCCTATACCCTGTTTAAGTTGCAGATTATTAACATTCAAAGAGCTCATTGAGTTTCTGATATGGAGGCAATTTTGCTATGTCAGATGCTATGGGCTGTGGACACTACTTTCCACTATATGCCCATGCCCCTTCCACCTCTCCTTTGCATGTTCTCATCAGGAACATTCATTTGTATCACATTTCACTGTTCATAATGCTGATTTCATATCACCATTGTGGAAAGCAGATGAGAGGACGGTTGACAGTGTCTCTGTTTACTGCACATCATAGCTTTCATCTTCATCCTCTGTGCTGATGTTGCACCACCAGCAATTCCTCTACATTATCACCAATGAAAGACACACCAATCATGAGGTTCCTCTACGACATCCATGAATTAAAAATGCATTGTTTCATAAGGTATTTTATAAGCACACAGCATAGGGATGGACTGCCAATGTAATAGCACATATTGTCCTCTTCATGAATGATTGTGTTACGCATTACAGCGCTACCCACGGCAGCTTGTAGCAAAGTGGCAATGAACATGCAAATCAAATTCAACAGCATACTACACCTAGGCACAGACATGACATGCCTGAAAATAATATATGTGTCTTGTGTGATCATTTTTGACAGATGTCAAATCACCAGTGCTGCATGTCACAGTAGATCAAGGAAATTTCTACTGCTGGAGTAACTGTGAGTTGAGTTGACAGCATGATCATGCTGCAGTTGAGAGCATGTTAGACAGAACTAGTGCTAGGCAGGCGTCAGCTCTTGCCCTGTGGAGGTTTTTCAGGTGCGTCCAAGAAGATAGGTGTGATGTCATCAGGCTTATAATGACTGCAATAGCACAAACATGAAAGAGTGTAATAAGCTATTAGCACAATATATATATATATATATATATATATATATATATATATATATATATATATATATATATATATAAATATATATATGCATATAAATATAAATATATATATATATATATATATATGCATATAAATATATATATATATATATATATATATATATATATATATATATATATATATATATATATATATATATATATATATATATATATATACAAAACCAAATGGTGGTGATACACTCACATCAGATTTGTATAATCTACAGAGTTAATGGATTTGCAACAATTAATATGATCTAGATATCAAAAACTTACGCATATGGTGAGGAAGGTACCCCTACCACTAATAGATGGTTGGCCTTCATGAAGAGCCTCCACAGGCCCTGCAAGTACATGAACAATATACATCAGAAAGGGAAAAAAATATTGTTTCTGGCTTAACAAATTTGCTTACACCCCATCCACATAAACTCACCTTGTGGATGCCTCTGACGTCTAAATCCCATATTTTAAAACACTTGGCAACTTGTTTCCATGTGATGTAGTCTGTTGGATTATTCATGGTGATATACATGACATATGTTTTACCCTGCAAAAAAAATAAATAAATATGTGTAAGTTTAGACAAATATAGCTCACTCCCGTATGGAGACAGCGATCCAATTGCCAAACAAAACTGTCCCTCAATATCATGGTCACACTATGTCATTTAATGAGCCGAGATTAAACTTGAAGTATGAATATAGAAGCTGACCTGAGAGTCTGGAACAAATGCCTCATCACATGGAGACCTGGTATGATCCAACACAGTAGCTCTCTCAAGGATACCATTTATGACTTCCTCATACATGTCAACTTTCATGCTGAAAATTGTATACCAAAACAATGAAGCATAACATGGAATAGCAGTGGCTGCATCGTGTAAAACAAGTCTTGGCTTAAGGCTCATAAATACTGCTTGATGTATGTAAAATCTCACATTGCAATAACTTCCATACAATGGCAGTTATAGGACTATAATATGGTGGCTAAACTTGGTACCTCCACATTACTACTAAACCATTCTGTCATAGAGCTATCATAGGCATCTTACCTGTCTACCTCTTTCAAGCGAACATGGGGCTGTGTGTTAAGGGAATGCTTCTTGAAGTATAGTTCCTGGAAGTAGGTATTCATGTTTAGTCCTTTAGAGCCAAAGTGATAGGTCCTAGAGACATCAGGCACAACACACTCTCGGTTCTTGCGTATGGATGGCAGCCTCATCCACATATCCCAGTCCCACTGCTGATTATACAAAAGACAGAACTAGCTGGTCACCTAATCACAAGGTTCATACATTATTTATTACCTGTATAATCAGCAGTTTATTGTAACAAACTCCTTATGGTTACAAATTGCTAAAAATAGTATATGTACTTTTTCTGGTGTGGGCCAGTTTGGTTCAAGCTCTTCTTTATAGAGGGACTTCTTTAGTATCCACCCAAGTCCAGGCATGGTCTCCACGCGGTATAATAATGCCGGATCTTGACAGGAATGGTCATAGCCCTGGAACATAGCCAGTACACCCAGCTGAGCACTTCATGTTTGTGATATAGTCAAAAAATAATGTCAATAACTTCTCCCATAGGTTCTTAATTATTAAGAAAAAGTGACGATCCTTATCAAATTGATCAAATTCACTAGTAAGTTTGGCATAGCACACATAAGTAATGATATAGTGATGGACATCCACCTGGTCATTCCAAGCTGATACACAGTAGATAGTAGGATCCTCCTCCAGCAGATGAAGGGTTTGGTTAAAGTAGCTGTGGCAGGGATTCATATAGCTTAGTGCAGTTATTCATGGCAATATTTTCCAAAAAAAGGAATTTACAATGTCTTAAATAAGCCGTTAATAATGGATGAAGCAGAGAGATTCAATGGGTGAGCTTGACAGAATGAGCCAGCATTTTAATGGGTGAGTGGAAGATATAGTTATGTGTTTTGTATTTCAATGACAATGGCTATTCAATGTATTTCAATGACATATGTTGAGTTACATACCTGAAGAAGTCTGGGGAGACATCTAGATCTTCCTCAAGAATGATGACATGCTGAGCCTCCTGTAGAGATATCATATAATTGTATGAGTGTAGGATTACATGACCAGCATCATCACCTAGTCAGCACAGGACACCAATGTAAGTCACAACAACACAGCTCAACTGGATTGAGTTTGTCACCATATGACAGTTCTCCAGAATAATGTTATCAGGCAAGACTAATCTACAGAACAACAGCCAAATAAATTGCTTGCTTGATGTAATCTTGGAATGGAATAGAACTGAGATTGGAAAATGTCAGAGGCAGTAGAATGGCTGATAAGACAAATGTGAAGAAATATCCCCAGTGGTGTCACATTGCTAGACTTCATATATAATACATCAGTGAGTAGCTATGATGAGTCTACTGATAGGACGGCAGATCTTACAGCAGATTGACTACAGTACAAAGAGGATCCAGGATAAGCATATTCAATATTGATAAGGCTATGCTCCAAATATTCATTCATCCAAGTTGGGCAGAATAGTAAACCAAACAATTGGCAGGTTTGTTCATTTAAGCTTAATAATGTTAACCATTGAGAGGGTAAGCATACCGGGAAGAGGTTGAAAGTGGCGGTGATGCTGGCTTTATAGTGCTGTGAGATTCGGGCATTTCTCTCCCCTATAGGAGTATGTTGGAGTCCACGTAGTCCAAACAACTTTGTGACCTCAAGTGGAGCCTGATTGATGCCAAATTCACATATATGTGCATATCTATTCATCATATAAACTGTAATTCAACAATCAATTAACTTTCTATCATAAGAAAGAATAGATAACAAACTTACTTCAAAATAGCCATCTATAAAGACAGTGATCATTGAGGGGTTTACACCCCGTGCTGACAATATAGACCGAAGCATTCTGCAAATATGAACAAATATTTGATTGAATTATGGATATGATTGACAGTAAAAATGATAACTATTGATAAATTGATGAGTGAGTATGGAATGCAATAGATGATAGTTGATGATACAACAGCAATACTGTGTCATTGTCATACCTATAGAGATAATGAGGTCTGTCACTTGCAATCACCGCCACTGGGATATCCACCACCCTACTGCCTTCTATCTGAAGTACATCATCATAACGGTCACTACATCATAATGGTAACATTCTAGACCAAGCCTGAAATGACTCTATTGAGGGCGATAAGAAGAAGCCATAAAAATAGCATTTGAATAAAACGACCGAATAGTCAAGTGTTCATATAGCGGTCCAATCCCTTTGTCTCCAGTAAGTTTTATTGGACCACAGGTGGCAATATAAGCTTCTGTATATACATATATAGGGAAAATCAATAATTGGTCAATTATGTCTTTCCACTGGTTAATTCCCCAGAACACTGATGGGCTCCATGCAATGCCTCAATACAACAGCTCAATTGAGCAATAACAACTCAATGAAGCAGTAATGGCTGTGCAGAGGAAAGCACTGACCATGGCTATGCGATTCAAGAAAGGACAGGGATAAAATGAGGTGTACATAATGGTTGTACTGACTGGCTCTGATGTGAAGATGAGAGGAGCTGGGTCCTTACAGCTACACACACTGCCATATCCCTCCAACTTGTTACAGAAAGTCTGCCTGCGCTGGTTGACCTCAGTCTCTTCCCAGGAGCACTCACTCTCTGAAGCACACAAATAAAGCAATACCACATGCAGATTATCCATGTTTCACAAGGACTATTACTGTAAAAGGGCTGAATAGTCTCTTGGGACAGAGGGAGTAGTCAGAAATAGCAGTCTAATGTAACTGTAATTGAAGCAGAGAAGTTTATGTACTGACAATGAGATATGCAGCTATAATACAAGGCTTTCCCTAGAGATAACTGGTGCAATTAGCCCTATTACCAGCCAACGACAATGCCTGACAAATTGACATTAAGGCAGGCTGAATAACATCAAGACATGATGATATGGAGCAATGGGATAGAGAGCTAAAACACAATACTCTCAGCACGAGACCCAAGACTACCATGCAATCATTACTGTGCAGGTATTTAATGAGTTTGTTGATAAGCATTGTTTCATAGCCGTAATGATGCATAAAAGGTGTGTATTTACAGGGTCTGGTAAAACTGAAGAAACAAGCTGTGTAGATTGGGTTTTGCCCTACACACCATACTTGCCATGGAAGTCACATCTGATAGCTAAATAAAATGACCTTTGGGTGCACCATAACCCATTTTACTTGATGAAGAACATATCCAATGCAATTCGTCTCAGACATTACCCCTACAAATGGAAAGAAAAATCTTCAAAGACGACACAAGAAAACATCAATAATCTCATTCTTGCATTTCTTGCACTATAAAACCTGCCCCATGTTTCCCGGATGATTTATTACTATCTGAGGATTATTGATCCGCACTAATGCTATTTGTCCCCATGGAAGTGATATTCCATAACATCACACCCAGAACTGCCCCTCGTGTCTAATAGAAGACGAGGAAACACTTAAGGGGAAGTGACATCGTGTGTGCCAGGCAATCTGCCGGACGAGGCATCACGCAGTAAGTGCATATAATGGGTTTTGTGAGCTGAAGGAACTTCAAGGGAGAGACAGACCTTCACGCGAAACCAGGACAATTTCGGCCTTGAGAAGCACAGGAGACCCCCAGCTGGCGAGGTCCACTGATTTACTATATGACTCTCCTATTTTCTTGCCTGCAACCACATGCTGACATTTAGCTGAGCTCGTGAAATGATAGAATCTGTCAGTGGAGTGGACGAGTTAATACCAAATATGAAACATGCCTTTCTTATATGCTATCATAGTCCACATATCTCTCCAGCCCAGGGATGTGGCATGTTTACTGCCAAGTTGCTGCAGAAGCTTTCTGGCGGTCTCCTTCAGCTGGAATGTCCCTTCATCCTATGTGCAATTGAATAAGCATATTTCCGAATTACATATATGATAATGCAATAGACAAGCAAGCCTTTGATTTAATAAAGTCATAAAAACAGGACAGCAGATGTAGGTAGTCATATAAGTTGTAAAAGTGAAAATGAGATCATCAGGGTAGGACATTATGAGAGAGTAGACTTGTTGATGTGGGTTATGTTGTGATTCTGAGTTCAAATGAAATACCCATGTGATGAGGTGATGACACTGGTTTGGGATTATCAGTCGTGATCATGATGAAGCAAGGAAATTGGCAATTAGTTGTTTATTACAATTTAACTACCCTTGATATTGAATAAAAGCTAACTTGGAAAGCAATTGGAAAAACGCATTCTTGCCTGAGTAGATGGTATTTTGTAAAGTCATTACTGGCAATAACCTACGTTCACGGTGTGTAAAAGATATGGAGTTACCTTGATGGTGAAGATAAGGAGGCGACCGTCAGCCACCATGTTAAGGAAGAGCACCATGGCTTCATCCTCATGGGCCATATAGGTGTCAAACACACGCTGAGCCATGACACTACCCTTTTAAGTGACACATAAATTAACTCGATTAGTAAACACTAGCTTGTCCAAAAACAACATGAGTGATGCCATGCTTCTTCAAACAGCTAATTTGAACATACACAATTCCTACAGTGAGTTATTTCAATCGTTACTCGTGATTCAAAGTCCATGCAAGTGTCAAAAACAAATCTGACTGGATTCACTGCACATCTGTTGACCCAAGATGATTCACTGACCCATGTTGATTCACCCTATACTGACCGAAGTTGACTTATCCTCCACTGATCCAAGTTGATCAACCTAACACTGACCCAAGCTGACTAACCCAATACTGACACTAATTGATTCACCCTCCACTGACCCATGTTGTTTCATCCTCCACTGACCCAAGTTGATTCAACCTCCACTGACCCAAGTTGATTAATGCAATGCTGACCCAAGTTGATTCAACCTCCACTGACCCAAGTTGATTCAACCTCCACTGACCCAAGTTGATTCAACCTCCACTGACCCAAATCATTAACGCAATGCTGACCCAATTTGATTCAACCTCCACTGGCACAAGTTGATTCACCAAATATTGACCCAAGTTGATTCAACCTCCACTAACTAAAGTTGATTCACCAAATATTGACCCAAGTTGATTCAACCTCCACTAACACAAGTTGATTCACCAAATATTGACCCAAGTTGATTCAACCTCCACTGACCCAGTCACTGTATCAATCATTATAAACAATGAACCGAAGCTTTTCAACCCACAGAATACACCAACAGGCATGAGGGGTAAAACACAAATTATCGTCACAGTCAGACCAACCCATTTTTCATTAGGAAACCAGAGAAGGCATACGACTGAGGGCACATGGAAATCTAACGTCTGATTGTTGCATTATTATATCTCAAACGAGTAACTAACACTCATTCAACATAGGAGTAAAGTTCAACTCACAGTGGCTTGGTTGAGCACTAGCACATGGATGCCACGGTTTTTGTCAGCCTCTCCGTCATCCCAGATCTGGCAATGTGACACATATCCTCACTGAGATGGATAGCTTCATGATGGAAGACAAGTACTCACAATAAAAATTAACTAGAGTTTTCTGTTTCTATTTAAACACTGCTGCTAGTATACTATGACTGATGCTTGTTGAGTTCACTCACAGTAGTGCCGTCTACAGTAATGGAGACTTTGGATTTGCTAGAGAGGACCTCCATCTCAATAGAAGTGGGTCCTGGCTGGAGGTCATGCCTTATGTTGGAGGGAAAGACGATGGGACCTGTATTGCCAGCTGTCTCTATGGGGACGCTGTCTGCTGCAGCAACCGAACAGACAATCATACTGTCAGAAACAGCCAGCCCCGACCAGTTTACCATAGTAATTGATTGAGATGAGTTAGAATGAGTTAATATCACTGAGAGGGGTGCGGGAGTTGATAATCACCGGTTTGGTGGTGGTCCTGTTGTAACTTGCGACTCGTGTCCAGAATGAAGGCGATGTTGATGAGAACGGTCACCATAAGAACAGCAACCAAGCCTCCCTGTCAAGACAAGTAAGACAAGTAAGGATTTGTATAACCCGAAAGCCCCAAAATACCAACTGTCACTTCACACTCACATATCAGTCCAGTTAGTAGCAGTGTGCAATCGTGCATAGGGCACTTTAATGTGCCGCACACACGCAGGAGTGTAAGCAAGGGCAGAATTAATTAGCATGACATTGACCGAAAGCACTCGTGTTAGCATGACATGGTATGTCCTAACTACCTAGTAAAACGTACATAGGCTTATTTATCCCTCTCCAATCAACTATCTCGGTATGACAGCGTAAAGGTCAAGCCAAAATATGTCATGCCGTGCTATAATTAGCTATAACAAACCAATAGATATCGTTATACTAAGTTAACGCAGGTCATTATAAATAACGAAGATAAACGACGAATTACGTACAAAACTATAGATTTAACAAGCTGACAATGCATCAGTTGATGACGATGGATCAACATGACAAATCCTCAATGAATAGAACAGCGTGTTCGCTTTTACCAGGAAAGGTGACGAGCTGTTGCAATCTACATACAGCCATCTGATCCCCGCTGACTCACCCGAGCTAATTAGTCAGATCAATGGTGGCACATGGCGCGTGGAGTAAACTTTTACCTACGCGCCATAGCTGCAATATATTAACCCTATTGCTTGTGGGAAACGGAACAAAACAACCAACCCGAAAACTAGTCTGCGAAGGCTGGGTTGCAATATATCAAACACATAAACTCCACAAGTCGTATTCAATAAACTTAAGTTCCATCAAAGAAGTGACCCGGGTTGAGGCTAGCGTAGGCAGTTAGAAGAATATTTACTCAACAACTGCCATGGTAACAATGCACCCAGGGCAGCATATGGTAGAGAGGCTTGATTGTATCTGCTCAAAAGCACATGTTTACTCAGAGCGCTCCCATTCGTTTATCTAGTGTCATGATATTAACGTTAGCCTAAGTATGATTAAAACACGTTTAATGATGATGATCGCAATTATCCATGATCCCCGGGAAATGGGCGGAATTTATAATATACGAGGATTTTTGTGTGCAGAGCAAGCAGAAACGACGTCAATCTGGCCCCTAACCAGGGTTCACCATTGACACTAAGTCATATAATGCCACCACGCCCACGTAAAATGACCAGTAAGGGCCCGTTAACTTAGGGCATGAGACGGGGAGGGTGCCTAGCAGTCGATTGAGAATAGAACGACCCTCTGTCAGACCAAAGCCACCTTACATGCTATCATGTGGCAACCCGAGTCATCATTGCCGCAGATTATAAGGACTAGGTGTATTCATTGAACTACTCACGGTGACGCGCTGGCAAGCCTACATGAAGCTTATTATCGCTCACTCTGTCGATGGCCGACTAGTGCTGTTGCAAAAGATACATGTATGTCAGCAGGACAAGACCATCGATATATTTATGACTCTGATCGAAGATTAAATGGTAAGTGCCGCTACGATATAAAATGTGGCTATGTGTCCAGAATGCATTTAACCATTTATAATTCATCCGTCACATTGGGCTGCTGTCCTATCTCAACAGGAGTTATCCATTAACACCTCTCTCTCAACGTCGGAATGAAGCAGGAGAACAGACGTGAGGGCATCGCTGTGTACGGACCATCTCACTACCTCATCTCTCCCTCTCTCCATGACGAGCTCACCACGCTCGAACAACCAATACACGTAGCATTAATTATAGTACTTACTCATCCCCGAAGGCACAGAGACAATCTTAATCCCGGATCACCGAGCTCGTTAAGTAGCCATACTAAATAATGAAGCAATTCCGATTGTTACTTAATTATCAAGCCTCGATGATTCAAATGATGTCGGTGGTAGAACTGTGAGCTACACTGACTGGTTATATTTCCGCTACTCATCAATGTATAGGTTGCCAACGGGCTAATGTACCAATCGACGGAGCTATAAAGAGTTGAACAAATATATTGTGATAGAATTGCATCATCCGCCCCGGGCTTTGTAGTTTAATCATCCTAAAAAAAGTTTCTCTACTGCACTGGATTTCACTGGAGTTGGATATTCGATAAGGCGCAATGCCGCCTATTATCCAGCACAAAAATTGTCTCGGCAAAACGCACGGCGTAATGAGCGGGCGCTGTAAAGCGAGTCGGATGTATGAACAAATACGATACATGGCGAATTTTTAGCCAAGCGAATGCTGCCAGTTACCTAGCGTTGATAAAGCTCTGGAGCAACCGACATGTAATACAGGTGCGTCATTCTACACAGCATCATTATCACGTGATTGTATATGACGAGAACTCCGCGGCTGCAACTGACACCCCGTTCTCTCTGGTCCAGTGAAGAAGTCTTTCACATGAACTTCTGTGGATGGTGTGTGGGGGGTACGGGGGAGGGGCGGAAGAGGGATCGCTTTACAAGTCTGACCTCATTTTGTCTTGGTCACATAAAAGAGAGATAAAATCATGAATACCTAGCGTGCTGTATTGTTGGAGATTTTGTCATCTACTATACAAAACCACAGACAAAACACCATCTCCGAACTGCTTTACATCACCAGTTCATTCAGACTACATCTTATCCCGCACGCACCTTAACTGCCACACATATCACATGGACTTGGTAAATCTGCTGAGAGTGATTATACGTTGCAATAATTCATTGAACTTCCGCCTCGTCACATCCTGTGAAGTCCCGTTCTATCGCCGCTGAAGGGGAACCATCGTAGGTCAATTGGTGCATCAATAAACTCACCAGGAGACAGAGAGATCAATACTCACCCACAATACTCATTAAATACAAGTGCGAATCACCCGCTTAATACAAATCAAACAGACGAATCGATCACGACTACAAGCTGTGGCAGGCTTAAGAGCAAACATACGTGAATTATTCGGCAGCAAACTTGCTTAACTTGTAGTGAATCGTCCCGCTCCGGCGCCAGAAGCCTCTTTGTTCCAACACGCATGAATAAGCGGTTTATAAATAGTTTAATTATCATCACAGATCATGACGGCTGCAGCACCTAACGATATATGATCAAGACAGTAATGGTGACGATGAAGGTAGAGCCAGCAGAGATAACGAGGACAGAAGAAACAGCAATGATGACGACGACGTGAGTGACAGCAATGATGACGACGACGGTAGTGACAATAATAACGACGACGAGAGTGACATCAATGATAACGACGACGGGATTGACATCTATGATGACAACGACAGGCGTGACAGCAATGACGACGAGGAGGGTGTCAGCAAGAAAATGACGACAGCAGTGTTGATGACAACGATAATGCAGCCGATGTCATCGACAATTATTTTAATTATTCAATTCACGAACGCACATGAATTATCTTTGCCTTGACTCTCATTGGTTATTTGCTGATGCACACAGTCATGATAACTCAGTCCAAGATACTTTAAACCGGATTTTGCGGTACACTGCGCGCTAAGAAATTAAAAAAACAACTTACTTGGAAGAACTTTGCGACCAGCCTTGGTCTGGCGCAGCAGTGGTAATGCGACATGGTGGGAAGATGACTGTTGTAGTGGTAATGATGATGCGAGCAGGCCGGCATGGAATAGCCACTGGCACATGTTGTTGCCGTAGACGTTACGGGCAGAGCGTACGGAGCAGGCATACCTTGCTTCACACCTTTCCAATCACCTCCAGGCATGTCTCTAGGAGCGTGCTAGTGGATAAAGCGGCTTGTGACTGTCATTTCCGGGGAGAGCCTGCTGCGGCGGCGGCTGCTACTGCTGCACTAGGGTCCAATGCACCGCCAGTGCGCCTGGCTAAGGTTTCAAGACTAGGTCTGACACAGCGGCTAGCGCTGGCGTATCGTCGTCCGCGGTAGGAGCTGGTTGTCCTACAAGCATTTCCTCATAATCTGTAGAGAATGAGCGACGATCTGATGTCACACCTGCGGATAGAGCGATTAGCCCACAGTCTGACGATCAGCACGGTCACAGCAGGTGTTGTTTTCTCATCGATGACAGAAGCATCACTGAACTAGCAGCAGCAGCAGCAACATCAGCAGCCGACTCGCCATCCAGCGAAGAAGCCCCGCCTACGCCACACACCAACACACAGCACATAGAACAGCTGTGAATCTCCAAATGCATTATACATAGCTGGCTCGCCGACGGCGGCTCTCTTGGAGCAAGCGTTTGTCAAGCATGCGGGCCGAGCATAATGGCAATTTTCTGGCTCAAGTGAGAGCATTAATTACCCTCATTATAATGCCTGCTATCAGGCCCACGGACACTATCTCGAGATAAAACACACAGCGAGGCCGCATTACATCCCCATTAAGTGGCGCAAACAGTAATAGGGCTAATCATGGTAGTTAGCCTCTGTAGAGAAGTACACAGCCTGCCTCGTGCCGCATCAACATACGGGATGAATCAGGTGCTAACAAGAAAGGATGGTGACAAGTTAGGGTATAAAGGCTGCGAGGAAGAGCTATGTGTCTGATACAGGGAATCATGGTCTACATCCGAGACTGAAAGAAACTGCAGTGTACCCTAATGCATTCTCGAATCCAATTAACGTCTTACAGCAATCGATAAATCACAAACAAAACTAGCTATGGTATAATTGGCTACGAGTGAGAACACCAGTTACAAGCATTTCTGACTATAGGGGGCCATTGATTAGTATACACCATATAATCCGACCTATTATAATATGTGCACAGTTCATTAGGAAAAATAGATTCGAAATTTTTAAACCACACGACAACACAGGGAGGAAAGCGTAAATGACCACATGCCACAATTACAAAGCTAAATTAAGTTCAGCGACTTCCCAAGCCCTTATGTGGAAATCTCAATTCGATACACGGTAGGAACCTGAAAGTGATCTATGTGTCGCAGTTTTAGCAGTCCGAATTGGGGCGAGTTCGACTTAATCAAGCGAAAGCAAGCCTCATAAGCAACGCGATATTAAGCGCAGGGCCTGCCCAGCCCTCCAAAGGGACCCTATTACGAATAGGGTTCATCTGAAATACAATTAATAGCGCGACACAAAGGCTCAGCCAGTTCACACCATCCTGCCCCTGACGTGGACATTTGGGACCAATAGATGAATTGCCAAAGCAGGCGTAGAGTTCTCATTTCTTTTCGACAAGATAAATCTTTAAGGAACTAGAATTTGGTGTATTTCTTCAAAATATTGGACGCTTGAAAAGTAATGTGGCAGGCACGGCTGGCGGGGGATGGTGGAATTCCTAAAGGGGTATATTGTCTAACATTCCACATCACATCACACTAAAATGGATCATGTCTTATTAAAAGGTATATAATGGTCAATTGAGTCACCTAGCATATATTTGATACGAGGTTTTATTAGTGTACCATAAGCCAGACTCTGCCGTACCACACTGGACGGCCAGTCCTTAGATAGCCCCCGTAAACCAACCTAGTCAATGGTGCCTGTATGACCATGCTTATGAATTTATGCACACAGAGAAAGTTTTGATCATACAGGGCGACAGCAGCCTTAATCAAAAGCACTTACCCTTTGACAAGCCTATTACTTTTGCATTAAATGAGTTCTTACTCGGCATGGGGTTAAGTAATGGATGTATACAACTACAGTTCCATGTTTGTGGACCCAGTTAATCCTAATTCCATTGACGCTAGTTCTGCTCTCATTGTCATCGTTGTATTCTCCCAGGGAAGACAAACCGTATTGATTTATGTCAACAAAGCCGCATTCTATTTTGCCCATTGGATTTTTCCCCCATCCACCACAATACTATCAATCATGAAATCCCACGATATCGCTCAATGATAGCCTTGCCAGAACCTGCAACGGCCAATGGGTTATACATGTTTATGTAAGATAAATGCATTGGAATACACAAAAATGGTCCAAATTCATCATAAAGATCGACATCTTATAAATGGGTACTTCTCTATTTTCATCTGATCTACGGGAAACGATAATAAACTATTCGTCAACCTCGAGCATAAGTTACTTAATCGTTGATGTTTTCAAAGGTCATTAAATGTTGGTTAGGCTTTTAATAACTGATCGGAAGGCCCTATTCATGAGTTAACCTATCAGTCGCAGCCAGGTGGCGTTGGTTAAAATTGCAACATCATAACACTTTCTGCGTCTGAATCCAACAACACTATCCACAAAGTATGACCGTATGTGTTCCTCACAATAACAAGTTATAGAATATATCATAAAAACTTACCAATCATAATCAGTGGCCAGCATTTATACAATACAGTAATGTTTCTCGTACGAGGCAGAATTTGCAGATCCAGTAACTGACAACCCTCAAACCAATTGGATTAAATGCTGATTCCCTATCGAGTTTATGACACAGCAATAATAGTCAATTAGGCGCACTACCATCCAATAATAGTCAAGGTCGGTGGGTGCAGCCAATAGCAACCACAATACATCACTAGGACCCGCCCAAATAAAATGGCTAGGCTTCTGTCAATGGGATTTGTTATCGCATAACGACGCTCGATTGGTGAGGTCATCGTGCGCATGTGAAGAGTAGAATCAAAATGTGAGCAGCAGCGGGAAATACCTGGTATAGTGATGCTAAATATGTTTAAATTACACACAAGCGACAAACAGTAAGCATAGTCGCAAATGAATACATGGGATTTAATAGTGTTACGAGGTTGCGAATCCTATGTAGAGAAAGAAATCAGTTGGGCTTCTAGGGACAGATGAATACATCGCAGGATAGATAAAGACATCACTGCCGCTGAAGAACGATTGAATGATAGCACTATCTCGGAATACACACCCACGCTGTCCCTGTTGTCATAATCATGAGGCCTGTATCCAGTTGTACCAGTGATTGTAGAACGTCGAAGTCTGTGGCCATTGCGAACTGAGCAATCGCTCCCCTTTAAGCAACATGTGTCAATGTGGTGCCAACAATGGTTGGATGGATCAAACTTTTTGGTGAATAATATTGGAACGGGATCTATTTTATTGATGTTACACAGTATCCTTCAGCATATGATGACAAAGGTCAATGGCAATTAAGCAAGACCATAAACCCACTCAGATTGTGATCCAGTATCGACGTTCATTAAATTAGAAAGGGGCTGATTTAGTACGTGCATTCATTGGCAATAGATACATGCTAGGATGGGGTCCATCCCAAATAGATACCCATGGGTTGTATATGTCTGGAAATAATTCCCCAGTCTCTCCTATGTTCTATGGAAATGTGTAGCCACACTCGATATCATTGATGCACTAATGTGCCTGTAGAGCACAGTTGTCCCCCGCTCTAATTAAATCAAATCGTTCAATGAATCTTTGACGAGGGTGCTTAATGGAAACCCGTCGTTGCTGCCAAGTCCAATAACTTCAATTACAAACAAGGGAGATTCAACCACTATGGTGTTAAGATGAGTATGATAGCAGGTGTGTACATAGGTATGCGGCCCACCAACACTTATGCCTTATGCAGAGATAAAAAGAGGCTGTTGAAGCACTGAAACGAATTTATCTAAAAATGATCTCTTTGAAATTACGGTATCTAAAATCAATAATGCAATGGAAATTGATAGGTCTACCAGTTTCTCTAATAAATCTAAAATTTCTTTCAAACAATTATGATTGTTGTTGAACCAGTTCTGCAAATTCAGAGGGCATTTGTAGAGTTTAAATCTGTGATTTGATTCCATGAGAAGTAAAAAAGGATATGAATAAAGTATATAGCAAAGTTCAACTTCAGCGAGACGAATGACTCGTCGAATAAGACCAGCATTGCGACCAGTTCTGACTCTACCTGACTAACGGAAGAAGCAAAAGCGCAAACACAAAAGGCTTAGTGTACACGATATCCAACACAAGAACCACCACCGCGCACACACAACATGCCACTCCGGAAGTCCATGAGGTAACACATTTAATGTTGAACTTTCGTAAATATATAGAAAGAATCTCACATGTATATGTGCCCTAACCTTCTATCATTAAAGCGCTATTAAAAATAGCATTATTGTATGCATTAAATGGCCATTACATGTTTTACTTTTTCACACTGAATGAAAGCGACGTCTATAATATCCTCGTTATATCGACGGATGTCTCATCAGAAAGGTAGGCAAGGAAGCTGGCAGCATATACATAATGTTAAACGAACCCACGATGAATCGCTCAGTATAAAAGGCTGCGGTAATCGACACCTTGCCATGGAACACATCTCAGAGAGAAGGATTGATATACGACTTGATGTTTTCACATGGTCTGTGGGTCATGGTTTATCCCAAAGCCAATACATCCTTGCCGCAGAAAACATAGTAACTAGATGCGAGTGGTTGGGAATTCCGATTCATCTACGACATGGAGCGAACGAAGAGAAACGACCAAAAGAATACTGTAAACGGCTTATTAAGTCGTGTAAGACCTCGAAGATGCGTTATTGTTTGTCGGAGAGAAGGGTTAGTTATTTGTTGTTTTATACCTCCACAGCGAACATCGGGCCTGCTGCTTAAAATGCATGTTTGGGATTTGCTATGAACGCAATGGACACATGAGTTGACAGAAACAAAGAAATAATACCTCACTGGCTTTTTAAGGAACAACTCATTGTAGCCACCGTAGATTGCTTACCGTCATAGCGTATGTATTGTCAAAACACATCAGAAATATCTGTGAACATCGTGAACAACAAGTTAAGTCTCAGATCAGAATCAATTTTTGCTACAAGAGTAAAATAAGCACCTTACTAGTTGAGCGAACTCCACTCTGTTTCCCTATTCATCTTAAACAGCTCTCTCGACAGTAGCAATACTAACAACAACAACAACAACAACAACAGCAGCAGCAACAACAACCAAACAACGTCACTGGGAGAGACTGCAGCCATTCCATACAAGCTTTAAAACTCTTAAGCGAAATCAAATGATGTCGATAAGGCGTCATAGATTGGATAGCCACACAGACACACCCAATGCAGGCGCACTGTAGCATCAAGTTAATAATGGAACCACTGAATGCATAATTACTGAACATATCTTGCGAATATTATAGCAATACGTGATCTTGCTGACGTGGCCGCGAATGAACAGTTAGATGGACCTTTACTCAATATAGTATTAGATCCTGTGCCCAACAAATATTGAATAAGCATGTCGTATCCCCCAGTCACAGTGCTATGAAACAATGCTATGGAACAATGACCATGATGATCCAATGCTATGAAACAATGAATGTGACGATCCAATTTTATGAAACAAAGAATGCGACGATGTAAAGTTATGAACCAATGCCTTGAATCAATGAACATGAATGATAAGAGGTCAGGAATCAATGAACGTTGTGATCAAATGTTATGAAGCAACAAAAGTAGCCATCGAATGTTTTGAAACAATGAACGCAGCGAATCAATGCTATGCTACGAAGAAAATGGCGACCCAATGTTATGAAGCAATGATCGTGGCGAGTAAACTTGGTGTTGTTAATTGGTACGGTTTAAGCCAGGATATTAATTCCCAAAACGGTAAATATTCCTGCATTAGACCTTATGTCAATCCTAGTAAAGTACGGAAATAAGGCGGCGTCGACGCCTTTACAGTAGCAAACTTGTCTGGCACATCGTGTTTCTAACGCCAAACACAGTTGTTCTAACAACCCAGAGCAAGGTAATAATTACAGACCTGTGGTGGTTTTTATGTCGGAAAAGCTATCGATAGGAAGCTCGACAGCAGATGGTGTGACCAAATTAAAGAAGAGCAGACGCAGCGCTAGCACGGCAAGACAGAGGCAGCTCAGCAAGAATATATTGGGAGATATTGCCCACGGTCAGCCCACGACGTACTCCCCTGCCAATCGGATTTAATGAGTTCTCACAAGTGAGCTGGAGAGAAGGCTGAGAGGATCGCTCACATTGAACGGAGAATTGTAGACATGGGTCCTGAACGAGCATTCAGTGGAGATAATATAGAGTGGCATCTGTGGGTTAAGTGGTCACTTAGTTAACGGCCAAGTGACTTAACATGATAACCATTATGCATTATTAATTGGCTCTTGTGCTTGGCGAAGTTACTGACCTGAAAGAGATGCTTATAGGTGATTAATAACAACCATCAACAGGAAATGTAGCATTTCAATGGCAAAGGGCTTCACTACAGACAGCACTGGTTGCAGTGAAATATTATATAATGGTCGGGTCGGGGAGTCAAATACTTCATTATAGGAAGAACAGGAAGGAAATCCACTTGAATTGGAAACGAATTACTGCAATCGTACATTCGTACCGATTAATAATACTTAGTGTGTGGGCGGAGAGTTACCTATGTAAGTGGCGCCTACCTTGTGCATTGTGTCATTATTATCTGGATTCGAGGCCCAATTTTCATCACGGAGGGGAGATATCACACAACATGCCTGCCACACATTGCCATTGAATGGACCACAGGTAATGGCCACCACTTGAAGGACATTGCAAAACAGTTATTCACAAATTTCCTGTTTCAAATATGTCTCAAACACAGAGTTGATCTGCTAAAGGTATGGGAGAATCCCAGCGCCTCGTGTGATGCCCTCCTCAGTGTTGAGCCACGTGAAGGGAAATCGAATCAGTATATCAATTATGTGTTTAATAGTTGTGAGCACGAACAAGCATTGGTCGTCCTATCTTCTTGAACGATCACCAGACATTTTTCACATGGTCTATGAAAAACCCAATTCGTCTGATCAGGTACTAAAATCCACGCTTGAGATGTATGAAGCACTAATTCCAACCATGATGCATACAGATTCGTCCAAATCGGAATTCTGATATCCTGAGGCGCCAACTGAAGTCTTCAAATCAAGGGTTTAAAGAGAGAAAGTTCTCTGCGCAATTATTCCATTCTTACCAAATTGGTTGTAATCAACTGCAGTGCATTATATTTCCAAAAGAGTAATCAGCGAATCCAATTTGCCACGAGAGATACAGAGCCGTTCAAAATATAACGGAAACAGTAGATTGCGCAAATTCACATCAATCCCACCCCCACCAATACTGAAATCCAGAAAGGAACTTGGTATTTTGAATCCAATGAAAAGCCTTATTGCCATCTATGATCGAGTCGCGACGCAGCAGGCAGATAAAGTAACTGAAGGATCACAACTAAAATGAAAAAGGGTTGGGTTATTCTATTGTGAATTGCAGCAATATCGTCCCATTTACGAGGCCTTGCTGACTAAAGTAGATGGTGACACTTAAATGATGATTAACAATATGAACTTCCGTAGCCAACCAGATAACAGACATGAGGTATTTAAATACAATGAATCAACAATATACTAGTTAACATGGTAAGTCGACTCAAGAGCCAAAGTATTAAAAAACGCGTGTATATTATTCCATAAATAAGCGATACAAACAAAACGGAATTAATTAGAACAATTGTCAGATCTTCCACACCAGCTATGTTCAGTCTATCTCTCTTCTTGCGTTCTGTTTGAGAACGCGAAAACTATGATGCAATAAATACACATTAAGCTTATTGGAGATGGCAATTGCGACAAGGCAGAATGTCCAGTACACCAATAATTGTCACCCTGTTAGGAACCATGCTTTCATTTACCGCCACTTAGTTAGAGGAGCAAGTGCTTTAGATTGAGGGACGATGCCATCTATCAGTTTGTAGTTTTGATGTTAAAGCTTAATGAGTGTGGCGTGTTGGGGGTCAGAGGAGGTGTCACTGGTAGCGCAAGGACTACATGGACCATTGATAAACAGGCCGTTACGTTTCAGTTTGTTCCCGCTAACTGATATATTTTACATAATAATTTCAATATTCTGTTAACTGTTATAACAACAACGTCCCGACAACCCCCTTGAGTCATCTACTCCACATAATAATTTCATCCATTACATCCCACATTGCTATCTGGCATATTGAGTTAATAACAAAGGGTAAGACAGGTACCAGAACTAACATACAACAACCCGATTTTACTGCAAAGTTCGCATCACACCGATGTTAGGGTGGTTTGTAGTGTTGAGATTAATGGTAAGTAAGTGCAGCGATTCGGGGGGTCAAAGGAGGTGTCACTGAAAGTGTAATCGACATGGACCTTTGATAGACAATGGTGTTTGAGTGGTGTGGTAGGTGAGGTGGTGTGGCGGCGTAGGGTTGAGTTGCGGTGTGGTGCAGTCGGGTTCTGTCGGGGGTGGGGGATGGGGTAGTGAGTTGAAGTGATGGTCGGGAGTTGGTCGCATGGCCTCAACCAGCATGACGCAGCTTCAGGCTATTAGGGTCGGGGTCGGGGGTTAGGTAGAGAACGAAAGAGCAATATCACCTAGCTCTGTGCGGCACAAAACTGATATTGACTTACAGCAACAAGGTCAATATATTTAGTAAATACTCGTAGATAATTCAGCCACGAAGTAGGTCAGCTAAAGTAGGGCAAGCACACGTTTGACAAACTGGAGCTCTGTTGGGTAACGTTACACGCTTATTCTTGTGTTCATGCTGAGATAAATCTAGCCGTAATTATGCAGCGTATAAGCCATCCGAATGGCCGGAGAAAGCCCAGGGCGTCTAATCATTGAAATGATTATCCACCCGCTCAAGGTGGAGCCTGTGCTTGGTTTGGCCACTTACACATCGTAGTGCACTAAATTTGATGAAAGCGATTGCGAGCTACCTAAATACTGCAAGTACGGATATAATCAAATACAAAAGCTCGAGAGTGTCGCAAACGCAAACGCTGGTTTTTAGCTCGTGTTTTATATGTAACAAAAGCACTTAATAAATGTAGGCCCAAAAGGTTACTCACCGGATATATGGTTCACTTGGCTTGCGGTCCGAGTTGGATAAGGTCACCACATAAAAGACATCAAACCACAGTGATATGTCAGCTGTGTCAAAGGCCTGAGTTTTCTAAACGAGAGCGTGATATCAGGCAAAGTTCAAGGTTCAGCTAATTATAACACTTAAGTGACGTTCGCACTACTGGCTCATGTTGACATTTACTTGCTCAGCGACCATAATCACGGACAGGTCTGCAAAGAGACTGTTGATTGAATCGTGATATCAAGAGTTGTGCGCTCTGGGCGGACAGCCTTTAAGGCGCCCACTGCATGTTAAGCCCGCATAGAACGTGCGCTGTGACCGCATGGCAAAGCCTTTATATCCCGACACAACCTTGGCAGAAATCTTGCTGCGCGTGTCATCAGAAAAACTCCAAAGGGGTCACGCGGTATGTTTGTCAACAAATTTCGCATGCGTCTCTTGTTCACGTTCAATAAACGCTCGCCTAATTGGCAGCGAGCCCGATACAAAAGGCACAAACGGCACAGGCGGCTGAAATGACAACGTTGTCTGGGGTATGGCAATTATCTCTATGATTGGGCAATGACCCAGACAATCTGTCTCGTATACACTATTCCTGGATAACAAGAGGAAGCGTTGATATACATTGCGTCGGGGATGGGAGGTGGGGATGGGGGGGGGGGGGGGGCAGTGGGGGGAGTTCCCAGCAAGAATAACGGAAGCACGCGAACATGATTACTGTCCCTATGGATAGGCAGCAGGCATTACCGAAACAGTTGGATGAGGGCCTGGAAAAGGGGGTCGGTTAATTGGCCTTTCTCAAATATCACCACCGTCATCCAACGTCAAAGAGGAACACCCTCATTCAATTCGCCATATTTCAAGGATTAATGCCCCGTCCAAGCGGCTCGTATCCGGTATGGACAAAGGGTTTGTGTCATGTATCATGATGATCGAATATTCCGTAAATTCAGCCTGCTAGCACCAATTCCCATAAGTGAAGAAGTCATGCCATTTGGCCTTAAGGATATGGGCAAATAGCCATCTTTATTCATGAAGTCATGTTTATGTTTGAACACAGAGACAGTACTACATCCTAACTGGCGTGAGCGATCGGGAGCATTTTTCGTCAAATATGACTCGTATCCTTTGATTATATTTCCCCCCAACGAACGAATGATTTACCCACCCGACAATTATGAATATCTTTATTTGCTCGTCCAAATTCCCATTAATTAGAAATACTGTGATACCGTGGCAGAAATCAATCAAAATCCTATGCATACGAGAAGCCGACCATGACTAGACAAATATGTGTTATCAGTATAAAATCAGACTAAGGTAGTAACTGACGTTTTAATCCGCATGCCTAAGATAACAATGCAGTGATAAATAGCGTTCACGTGCAGGATATGCTTGTCTAAAGACTGTATTAAATCATAAAAAAATGTCCTACCAAACATTCTATATATGCCACAATACAACCAATGAGAAATAATGAATATCTTATGAATATGTATAGTAAAGGACGGCTGAGTAAACCAATGAGGTTCTCTGTTCCATTGATTCACTCAAATTTACCCTTTGTATTGTCAAAAGAATGATAAACCCTTTCATTAACAGTGACATCTCTATTCAATATGGCATATGTAACAATCATAGTGGGAATGTGGTCCGAACTGCATTTAAATGATTGTTGGATAAATGAAGAAAGAAAGGAAAATGCTGGGTGGACCGAAATATGTTTTATTGTAAGTGGCAGCACACCTTCGGATACATACCATCTTCGTATAGTATTGAGCGAATGATTGACTCTGAAACTCGTATAATTGGATGTCATAATCGTCCCACCAAACTCCAACAATCCACGGAAAAATTGATACGTCTTGGCACAAATCAAAAGATTTTTGCGGTGGTAGCATTATTTATTTTACTTCCAAAGTAACATTCTTATCCTATGCTCCACCTAGACAGTTGATTTCGTCAGCTAATAGCTGGCAATAGAAAGTGGAAGTTACTATGCTTAAATGAGTTCAATGACTTCAATGAGAATATATTGTTAGAATCTCCACGGGGCCAATCCGAGACGTATTCCATGTTAATTTAACTTTCACGAAGGCTTTCGTTCAAGCAAGCTGGTGAGTAAGCTGAAGCCATACCTGGTGTTGAGAAGTGAAACGCAGAAAAGTGAAAAACAAATATAATTCAGACATGCACACATAAGCAAACTCATAAACTCTCCTCCTATCACTCCCTCCCTATGGATCCAGTTCATATTTATATGTGTTTGGCACCCTTGGGACATAACAAGTCGAAGCCTTATGGCGTTGGTTAAATGTTCACAAAGTATGACCGCATGTGTTTTGTAACCTAGTCGGTGGTTTCCTCACGACGATGAATTATTGAAAATATCATAAAAACTTACAAAGCATAATCACTGCGTAGCACATATTCAATTCAGTTATGTTTCTCCAGCGAGGCAGAATTTACACCTCCAGTCTCTGACAGCCCTCAAACCAATTGGATAATATGCTGATTCCCTGTTGAGTTTATGACACAGCAATAATCTTCTTTTGGGAGCAATGCCATCCAATAATTGTCAAGGTCAAGTGATTGCAGCCAATAGCAGCCATAATACATCACTTGGAGCCGTCCAAATATAATGGCTCGGCTTCTGTAAACGGGATTTGTCATCGCATAACAACACTCGACTGGTGAGATCATCTGCGTATGTGAAGAGTAGAATCAAACTCATAAAGTAATATATTGTGAACAACAGCGGGAAATACCTAAATTGTACACAAGCGACAAACAGTAAGCATAATCGCATATGAATACATGGAATTTAATAGTGTTACGAGGTTGCAAATATTTCATAGAAAAAGAAATCAGTCGAGCTTCTAGGGACAGATAAAAACACCACCAGATAGATAAAGACATCACTGCCGCTGAGGAACGATTGAATGCTACCATAATTTCGGAATACACACCCACGCTGTCCCTGTTGTCACAATCCTAAGGCCTGCATCAAGTTGTACCAGTGATTGTAGAGCGTCTGTGTCCATTTTGAACTGAGCTATCGCTCCCCAATAAGCAACATGTGTCAATCTGGTGCCAATAATGACAATAACTTTTTGATGAATAACATTGAAATTGGAATAAAAACGGGATCTATAATATTGATGTTACATAGTATCACTCAAACATAACAATTACACAGACTGATTCCACGTCAGGGATTCAGACACATATCGATTGTTCTGTTTTTTCAGCAGAACATTATCACATCCAGATTGCGCTCCTGTCATTCGATGAGAAAGGTGCTGATTGAGTACGTACATTGGCAATAGATACATGTTAGGATGGTGCCCATCCCAAATAGGTACCCATGGGTTGTATATGTCTGGAAATAATTCACTAGTCCTCCTATGTTCCCTGGAAATGAGTAGCCGCACTCCAAGTGACGTCCTGATATAATTGTTGCAAAATTGTGCTTGTATTTCCCAAGAGCGGGGAGAGTGTTCCTCAGATTTAATTAAATCCGATCGTTCTATGAATCTTTGACGAGGATGCTTAATGGAAACCCGTCGTTGCTGCCAAGCCAAATGCATTCACTTACAAACAAGGAAAGACGCAAAATAGTTACCATTCTCCTCATCAAGGGAGATCCAACCACCATTGCGGGTAAAGGTGAATAAAATAGTACGTAAATACATTCACCGTGGTCATGGTGATGAAGACGAGACGTCAATTGAATGGCAACTGGAAAACGGATGTTTATTTCTAAATGTAGGGGTACGGAATGTGGGGGTACGGATTCCGTATCCCGCAAGTCCAAATACAAATTACAAAACTGTGGTAGGGAGTAACGCTGGTGATGTCCAGAGGCTACTGCTGAGCTGGAATTCCAAACTGCTATGTGCCTAACGGAGTTGGCCTTCCAACTTGGTCCGTACGACGGTGACTATATCGTTGCCCGAATACTGAATGTATTTTATCTTTGGCGAAGGAGGTATTTATACAAGTGTGGAGCGTCGTCAGCAAGCGTGGAGGTACAATTACCTTTAGCTTTAATTGAAGATCAAACGGGTTGCTGTTAATTATTATTGGAATTGACGGGTTGGGAATGTTTACTTCAAAGACCTCTACTTGCTACACTGGGACTATTCAATTTGGAAACTAACCTGTTAGGAACATTTACTTCAGATATCAAGGTTTGGTATTTGAGAGGTGGGGGGGATTATGACTCCACACTGGTTGACGACGCTTATTATGGTTAATACAATAACATCGAATTAACAAGGACGGTCATAGTACATAGCTTTCGACCCACCAACACTTACGCATTGTGCAGTGCGAAGAGAGTGGCTGAAAGCACTGAAACGAATTTAACTAAAAATGATCTCTTTGAAATTTCGGTTACTAAAATCAATAATGTAACGGAACTTGATACTGAAAATCCAATTTCTCTAATAAATCCATGAAAATCTTTCAAACAATTAGGATTTTCTTCGAACCAGTTCTGCAAATTCTACAGCTGAATGACAATCCCCGAAACGGATAGGGTTTATGATGGATTGATCCCACTGATCACTCCACTTAAACAATAAAAAACATTATGTGCACATTTATATATTTATATCTAAAAATCACCGAGGTATAAACAAAAACGAACTACGCAATAATATGCCTTTGGGTGATTCGATACAATGCGTAATGACGAAGTTGATATATGCCGCAAATAAGTGCTCATAAGACGTGAATCAAGTTATGTTATAACATCCCATTCGGTCTGAGCCAATATGTGACCGTGAGCAACGATGACTCTTAGTCTTCTTGGGTGGGAAAAGTTATTAATGTTACCATCTAGCAGATTGCACAACTCTGTTATTACTTATCCAAAAACATCATCTTAAATATAAACAAGCATGACAACCACTAAAATCCGTCATTGACGGCAACACAATATTGCAGAGGGCATTTGTATGTTTAAATCTGTGATTTGATTCCATGAGAAATAACATAGATATGAATCGAGTATACAGCAAAGTTCAACTTCAGCAACCGAGACGAATGACTCGTCGAATAAGACCAGCATTGTGACCTGTTCTGACTCTACCTTACTAATGAATAAACCAAAAGCGCAAACACAAAAGGCTTAGTGTACACGATATCCAACACAAGAACCACCACCGCGCCGCGCACACACAACAAGCCGCTCCGGAAGTCTATGAGGTGTAACACATTTAATGTTGAACTTTCGTAAATAAATAGAAATAATCTTCACATCTATATGTGTGCCAAAACCTTCTATTATTAAAGCGCTACAAAAATATCATTATGGCATGCGTTAAATGGTCATTGCATATTTCACTTTAGCAAACTACATGGAATCGACGTCGATAAAAACCTCGTTATATCGACGGGTGTCTCATCAGAAAGGTAGGCAGGGAAGCTGGCAGCATGCATAATGAATGGGGTTATACGAACCGATGATGAATCGCTCAGTATAAAAGGCTGAGGCAATCGACACCTTGCCATAGAACACATCTCAGAGAGAAGGATTGATATACGACTTGATGTCAGCTCACATGGTCTGCGGGTCATGGCTTATCCCAAAGCAAATACATCCTTGCCGCAGAAAACATAGTAACTAAATGCGAGTGGTTGGGAGTTCTGATTAGTCTAAGAAATGGAGCAAAAGAAAAGAAACGACCAAAAGAATAAGTCGGGTATGCGAAGGGAAATAGTGAGGTTAATCTCTTTTGATTTAGACCTCGAAGATGTGTCATTGTTTTCCGCGGAGTAGGGTTTGTAAATTTATGTTATATACCTCCACAGCGCGCATCGGACTGGATGGATAGCAGGACCAACTGCTTAAATTAGCAGACATGATTGGGATTCGCAATAATCGAACTGTCAACGAATCACAAGAAACATATCCAATGCTATGAATCAATAAACGTCACGATCCAATATTACGAAACGAAGAACGTGGTGATCCAATATCATGAAACAATGGAAGTGGTGATCTCCATAGTTATGAAACGAAGAACGTGCTGATCTAATGATATACAACAATCATTAATGTGAGAGTCCAATATTACGAAACAACGCACGTGAATGTTATGAAACAATGAACGCGTTGAATCATTGCTATGCAACGAAGGTAATGGCGATCCAATGTTGTCAAGAAATGACCGTGGCGAGTGGACATTGTGTTGGTACGGTTTAAGCCTCGATATGAAATGCCATAATCGTAAATATTCCACCATCAGACAGCATGTTACACCTTTTAAAGTAGGAAACTTTAGCAGCCAGTATCAACAATTGCATCGACAAAATGCGATTCCGACGCCTTTACATTAGCAAACATGCGCGAATCATCGCGCTTCTAGCGACAAGCACGATTGTACTAACAGCGCAGAGCAGGGTAATAATTGCAAAGAGCCATCGTTAGGAAGCTTGACAGCAGATGGTGCGAAGCAGCGCTAGCATGGCAGCACAGAGGCAGCTCAGCAAGACCATATTGGTAGATGATCCCGACGGCCAGCCCACGACGTACTACCCAGCCAATCTAATTGAATGAGTTCTAACAGGTGAGCTGGAGGGAAGGCTTAGAGGATCGCTCACAATGAACAGAGAACTGTAGCCATGGGACATTCATTGGAGATAATATTGAGTAGGATGAGAGTTTGTATGTGATTAATAATTGAGCAGTTTAACAAATTAGGGTAGTTTCACCATCGCAAACAGGGCAACAGAAGGAGCATTTTGTGCCGACTGATTCTCGTCATAAAATGCAAGTGATGAACATCAGTGTACTGCTGGCAATGAGGCCGCCTTTAATGATGTGGACGTGCTATTATTCGACAGGGTTTGGGAATTTTGCACACCAGCTTATTTACGTGAATACGTCACAGGACGTGACCACATACGGGCGCTAATGGCGAAACTGGTACACCGACCTCCCACAAGACTTTTCATCACAACGTACTATAAATCAGATAATGATATGGTACTATGATAACAACGTACTCTTGATGAAATTCAAGGTGTGTGGATTAATCAGCAAAGCAAACCAGGAAATTTAGCAACGGGGCTTCACTAGAGACAGGAATTGTTATGTACAATATTATATAATGGTCGGATTAGGGAGTCTGATACTTCATAATAGGATGGAGATAAAGGAAATCCACTTGTCATCGGAACGAATATGCAATCGTCGACACCCCAGAGACTATCCTGATGCTGGTTTCTCATCGACATGGCGGGAATCCAGTCTTTAGTTGTGCATACGTAGTCCAATTAAATTAACCAATACAAATGGTGGGAAGACATTGATGGAAGCCTGAAGCGCACTTCAAGGATACAGAAATGCAGTTATCCAGATGTTCAAGGGGCCTCCATAGAGCTGCCATGTCTCGGAAGGACTGATTCACAGTGGGAGTTATTCAAAAGCCCCAGCATTCAAGCAAACAACAGAATTACAAATCTTGTCCGTTTCACCGATGATTGACACCCTGTTAGGAACCATGCTTTCATTTTCCGCCAGTTAATTAGAGGCGCCAGTGATTTAGATTGTGGGACGATGCCATCTACAAGTTTGTAATTTTGAGGTTAATACTTAATGAGTGTGGCGTGTTGAGGGTCAGAGGAGGTGTCACTGGTAGCGTAAGGACGACAAACAGGCCGTTATGTTTCAGTTTGTTGCCACTGGCATCACACCCCACATTGCTATCTGGCATCTCAAGTTGATAACAAAGGGGTGGCGTTGATTTATCGGGTGGTGTGGTAGTGTGGTAGGTTTTGTTGTGCGTTTGTGCGGTGGTGTGGCGGTGTTTGGGTGTTGAGGTTTGATTGAGTGATGTGACGGTGTTGGGTTGAGTTTTTGTGTGGTTTGGTGATGTGGTAGTTTAAGTTGTGGTGTGCTGTGGTGTAGTGAGGAGGTGGGGTTGTAAGGCAGCGGGATGTGGTGGGGTTTTGTGTTTTGTGGGTGTTAGCTGAGGTGGTTTGTCGGATAGGTGGGTTGGTTCTGTGGAATGGTGAAGTGGAGTTCGGTGGTGGATTGGTTTGGCGATGTTACCACTGGGGGTTAGGTATTGAACAAAAGAGCAATATCACCTAGCGCTGTACGGCACAAGACTGATATTGACTAACAGCAACAAGGACAATATATAAAGTAAATGTTCGTTGATAATTCATACAGGAAGTAGGTCACCTAAAGTAGGGCAAGCACACGCGTGACACACTGGAGCTCTGCTGGGTAACGTGACACGCTTATTCTTGTGTTCATGCTGAGATAAATCTAGCCGTAATTATGCAGCGTATAAGCCATCCGAATGACCGGAGATAGCCCAGGGCGTCATGATTATCCACCCGCTCATGGAGGAGCATGTGCTTGGTTTGGCCACTTTCACATCGTAGTGCACTAAATTTCATGTAAGCGATTGCGAGCTACCTAAATACTGCAAGTACGGATATGATCTTAGACAAAAGCCCGAGAGTGTAGGCTGCCAATGCTGTTTTTAAAGCAGTTTTTTGTTAACTAACAAATGCACGTGATAACAGTCTGTCGATGAGGTTACTCAACAGATATATGGTTCAATTGGCTTGAGTACGATTTGGATAAGGTCACGACATAAAAGATATAAAACAAAACCAATAAAAATATGCCAGCTGTTTCAACGACCTCTCAGGCAAAGTTCAAGGTACAACCAATTATAACACCTAAATGACGTCTGCACTACTGACTCATGTTGACAATGATTTGCTCAGCGACCAAAATCACGGACAGGTCTGCAACCAGACTGTTGATTGAGTCGTTACATCAAGGGTTGTGCGCGCCCTGGACGGACCGTCTTTAAGGTGCCCACTGCACACTAAGCCGGACAGAGATACGAGCCAGTTCAGTTCAGATTTATAAATTTTCAGCAGCTTGGGACATAACAATAATGCTACTAAATTATGTAGTCCCATTATTAAAAGTAGCATCTGTAGATGCAACCAATGCGAACTCGTTTGATCTCTAATTATAGTTCTGGGTGATTGTAGTAATCGCCCAAATGACCCGAAACTCACCATCTTAAACCACCACCATTATTCACTATAAATTCAGCTATTTCTGGCACAGAAATCGCATACACTCTTGAAAGAGACTTCCGAGAAATGCGTCCAAAACTCTTACTAATTCTCGATACCAGAACAACCAAAAAGAGCATGGTAGCCAACCTTATATATCAAAGTGGAGCCAAAGTGTAAGAAACATTCCACAGCGTCTGGATTACACTCCCAAGCGTCCACACAGGCTACTTTTCAAGCAACAATGACCATCCTACAACAGCAGTCAGCCTGCATCATCGTCACCCCCAACATCAAATGAGCTTATAGCCTCGTGTGGTGAGCATGAAAATGCCAGTGGTCAGGTGACGCTACCATGAAATCAACAAAAGCAAATTGGACTGTCGATCTAACGTCTCGTTGCTTGGCGCCTGTTAAAGATATGGAGTCTTGTGGTTCGTCGAGACGAACACGCCCCCTAAATTAATCACAGAATTCCATGTGGTTTTAAGAGACGCTATGGTGGGGGTGGGGGTGTTCGAGAGGGGGATAATATGGTGGCTGCTAATGAAACCACACACAGAACATTACAATGCTACACTTAAATGGATCATATGTTGTAAAAAGGTACATGATGATCAATTAAGTCAACTAGCACGTATAACTAGCCCGGATCTGCCGTCTCATACTGAACGGCACTCCTTAGATAGCCCCCATTAAGCAACCAAGTCAATGGTGCCTGAATGACCAACATATGAATTTATGCACAAAGCGATAGCTTTGATCATACAGGGCGACAGCAGCCTTAGTCAAAAGCACTTACCCTTTGACAAGCCTATTACTTTTGCATTAAATGAGTTCTTACTCTGCAGCTTAAGCGGCATGGGGTTCAGTAATTGATGCATACAGCCACAGTTCCATGTTTGTGGACTCAGTAAATTATCATTCCATTGACGCTAGTTCTGCTCTTTTTGTCATCGTTGTATTCTTTCTTGGCATACAAACCATATCAATTAATGTCAACAAAGCTGCATTCTATTTTGCTCATTTTCCCCACCAACAACAATACTATCCATCATGAAATCCCTCGATTTGGAATGCACAAAACTGGTCCCAATTCATCATAAAGCGCAGAATCTTTTGAAGCGTACTTCTCTATTTTCATATGATCTACAGGAAGGGATAATAAACGTTTAGCTTACCTCATGCATAAGTTACTGTATGGTGATGTTTTCAAAGGCCATTTTATGTTTATTAACTGGCTGTCATAACTTATTTATGAGCGAAGACATATGGCGTTGGTGAAATTGTCGCAAAGTATGACCTCCTGTGTTTTGTACCCTAGTCGGTAGTTTCCTCACAATAATAAATTATTGAATATATCATAAAAACTTACCAAGCATAATCACTGCGTAGCACATATTCAATTCAGTTATGTTTCTCCAGCGAGGCAGAATTTACACCTCCAGGGACTGACAACCCTCAAACCAATTGGATTAAATGCTGATTCCCTGTTGAGTTTATGACACAGCAATAATGTTCAAGTCCATCCAATAGCTGTCAAGGTCAAGTGGATGCAGCCAATAGCAAACACAATATATCACTTTGACCCACCCAAATATAAAGGCTCTGTAAATGGGATTTGTCATCGCACAATTACGCTCGATTGGTGAGATCATCGTGCGTATGTAAAGAGTAGAATCAAACTTATTAAGTAATTAAGAGTGAGCAGAAGCGGGAAATACCTGTGATGCTAACTATGTTTGAATAATACACAAGCGAAAATAGTAAGCATAGTCGCAAATGAATACGCGGTATTCAGTTGGGTTTCTAGGGACAGACAAATAAATCTATGGATAGATGAAGACATCACTACCACTGAGGATCGATTGAATGCTACCTCAAGCTCGGAATACACACCCACGCTGTCCCTGTTGTCATAATCATCCAGTTGTACCAGTGATTGTACAGCGTTGCAGTCTGTGGCCATTGTGAACTGAGCAATCGCTCCAAAATAAGCAACATGTGTCAATGTGGTGCCACCAATGGTGGGAAAAATCAGACTTTTTGATGAACAATATTGAAATTGGAATTAGGAAAGATCTTTCATATCAATGTTACATAGTATCACTCAAACATATCAATTACACAGACTGGTCCCACGTCAGTGATTCGGGCAAATATCGATTGTTTTGTTATCAAGCAAGACCATCATCACATTCAGTTTGGGGTCATTCGATGAGTAATGGGCTGATTGAGTACGTACATTGGCAATAGATACATGTTAGGATGGTGCCCATCCCAAATAGATACCCATGGGTTGTATATGTCTGGAAATAATTCCCCAGCCCTCCTATTTGCGCTCGAAATGTGTAGCCACACTCGATATCATTGTTCCACCAATGTGCTTGTATTTCCCAAGAGCATGAGTCAGATTGCTTCCGATCTAATTAAATCCGATCGTTCTATGAATCTTTGACGAGGATGCTTAATGGAAACCCGTCGTTGCTGCCAAGCCAAATGCATTCAATTACAAACAAGGAAATATGCAAAATAGTTACCATGCTCCTCATCGAGGGGGATCCAACCACTATGGTGTGTATAGGTGAATAAAATAGTACGTAAGTACTTTCACCTTGAATGTCGGATATGATAGTTCGTAAGTAAAAAGCTTTCGACCCACCAACACTTATGCCTTATGCAGTGCAAAGAAAGTGGCTGTTGAGGCCATAAAACGAATTTAACTAAAAAGGATCTCTTTGAAATTTCGGTTACTAAAATCAATAATGTAATGAAAATTGATACTGAAAATCTAATTACTCTAATATATCTCTGAAACTCTTTCAAACAATTATATGAACCAGTTCTGCAAATTCTACGAAAATGTGTGCCATATCTAAAAATCACCGGGGTATAAACAAAAACGAACTATGAAGTAAAATGTCTTTGGTTCACTCGATACAATGGGTAATGACGAACTTTTATACATCCGGCAAATAAGTAAGTACTCATACGAGTTTAACAACATTTGAGAATGCGATACGTTACATTAGATGATGAAAGACTTGTTGTCGAGGGAGGGCTGCTAAATTCTGCGCATTATCATGCGATAGTTGATTGGATAGCTTTCTAATGTAGCACCATACCTCGACCAGTTTATGTTACAACATCCAAATCGGTCTGTGCCAACGTGTGACCGTAAGTTACGACGACTGTTCGTCTCCTTGGGTGGGAAAAATAAATCGATTAATGTTACCATCTAGCAGATTGCACAACTCTATTGATCCGAAAGAATATAACCAAGCATGCCAACGATTGAAATCCGTCATTAACGCCAACACATTATTGCAGTGGGCATTTGTAAGCTTAAATCTGTGAGTTGATTCCATGAGTAATAACAAAGATATGAATCAAATAAAGTGCAACTTCAGTCACCCAGAAGAATGACTCGTCAAAGACCACCATTGTGACCATTTCTGACTCTACCTGACTTACAGAAGAACCGAAAGCGCAAACACAAAAGGCTTAGTGTACACGACATCCAACGCAAGAACTCACGGTGAAATTATTAAAACGCTACTCAAAAATAGCATTATGGCATGCATTTATTCATCCTTGCATGTTTTACTTTAACATGCTGTGTGAAATCGTTGATGTAATATCCTCGTAAATTCAACGGATTTCTCATCAGAATGGTAGACAGGGAAGCTGACTGCATACATAATTTATGGGGCTATACGAACCCACAATGAAACGCTCAGTATAAAAGGCTGAGGCAATCGTCAACTTGCCATAGAACACATCTCAGAGAGAAAGATTGATACAAGACTTAATGTCAGCTCACATGGTCTGCGGGTCATGGTTTATCCCAAAGCAAATACATCCTTGCACAGAATATATATTTACTAGATGCGAGTGGTTGGAAGTTCCGATTCATCTACGACAAAAGTATAAAAGTACCTTAATTGTTGAGCCAACTCCTCTCTGTGTTCCTTATTTCATCTTAAACAGCTATCCCAACAGCATTTATACAAACAACAACAACAACAACAACAACCAAACAACGTTACAGGAGAAGACCCCAGGCATTCCACGCAAGCTTTAAAACTAAACTTTATAGCGAAATCAGGCTATGTCGATTATGGCGTCATATAATAGATATCTTATCGAGTCACAGACACATCCCATGCAGGCGCACCGTCACATCAACTGGGACCATTGTACGTAGGGCTTCATAATTACTGAACAGAAAACTCTTGCGAATATCACAGCCCTATGTCCTCTTTCGTCCTGCTGACGTTGCCGCCTATGAACAGTTAGTTGGACCCTTACTCGGTTTTGTATTGGAGAGGTCTCAAGCCCGTGCCCGATTGATAATGTAAAGGTGTAGAATAGAGCAATGAGCGTGATGATTCAATGCTGTGAAACAATAAACGTGACGATCCAATGTTATGATACAAAGAACGTGGTGATTCGATATCATGAACCAATGGAAGTGGTGATCCAATGTTATAAAACGAAGAACGTGCTGATCTGATGTTATGTAACAATCATCAATGTGATGATTCAATATTACGAAATAATGAACATGATTATCCAATTTAATGAAACATTGAAAGTGGCGATCATATGTTATGCAGCAACAAAAGGAGTTATTGAATGTTTTGAAGCAATAAACGAGTTGAATCAATGCTATGCTATGCTACGAAGAAATGACCGTGTCGTGTTGTTTATTGGTGCGGTTTAAGCCATGATCTGAAATGCCATATCCGTAAATGTTCCAGCATCAGCCTGCATGTTGCACTTATTAAAGTACGGAAATTAAGCAGCCTGTATTCACAATCGCATCGACAAAATGCGATTCCGACGCCTTTGCAGTAGCAAACATGTGCAGATCATCGCGCTTCTAGTGACAATCACGGTTGTGCTATCAGCACAGCGAAGATTACAAACCTCGGTTGATATTTACGCGAGTAGAGCCATCGATAGGAAGCTCGATAGCAGATGGTGCGACCAAATTAAAGACAAGCGGAAGCAGCGCTAGCATGGCAACACAGAGGCAGCTCAGCAAGAACAGATATTGCTTACGGTCAGTCAGCCCACGACGTACTCCCCAGCCGATCTAATTGAATGAGATCTCATAAGTGAGCTGGAGAGAAGGCGGATAGGATCGCAATAGTAGCCATGAGACATTCAGTGGAGATAATATTGAGTAGCATCTGTGAGTTATGAGAGTTTGTATGTGATTATAAACTGAACAATTTAACAGGTTAGTGTCGTTTCCCATCGCAAACAGGGCAACAGAAAGAGCGACCCCGCTAAGGTCGCATTCAGAGAAAACTAACATATTGTAGATTCATTGGATTTGATCCCAGATGATTATTGTCATAAAATGCAAGTGGTGAATGTTAGTGCACTGCTGGCAATGCGACCACCTTCAATGATGCTGGACGTGCTTTTGTGCGAATCTAACACTACGGCCACCGGCTCATTTACGTGAATTCATCACAGGACGTGGCCACAATCGGGCGTTCATAGCGAAACTGGTACATTGACCTTCCACAAGTCTTTTCATCACAACATACAATAAAACTAATATTGATATGGTACAATGGTAACAACGTATTCTTGATGAAGACTCAAGATGTGTGGATAAACCAGCAAAGCGAACCAGGAAATTTAGGAACGGGGCTTCACTAGAGACAGGAATTGCTGTGTACAATATTATATAACGGTCGAGTAGGGCAGTCTGATACTTCATAATAGGATTAAGAAAATCCACTTCCCATCGGAACGAATTACTGCAATCGTCGACACCCAAGAGAATATCTTGATGCTAATCATATAGTTACCTATGCAAGTGACGCCTACCTTGTGCATTGTGTAATAATTATATTTGTTGAAATGAGTCATTTTTATCATGAATGGGAGGTTACGCCGACAGGATGCGTTAAGTGTTGCTAAACATGCTTCCTCGCGACCAGGCTAGTTTTTATATGCTATAGGTATAGGAGAATACCAGCACCCTGTGTGATAACCTCCTCAGTGTGGAAGGAAATCGAATCAGTGAAGCACTTATGCGTTTAATAGGGGAGAACTAAAACCACTATTGGTCGCCCTATAGATCACCTGACGTTTTTCACATGGCCTAAAATCCACGCTTTATATATTTCAAGCTCTAATTCTTACCACGATACATACAGTTACAAGATTCGTACAAATCAACTGAAGTCTACAAATCATTGGGTATACAGCTAGAAAGTGTTTTGCGCAATGACTCCATCCTTACCAAATTAGCTGTTATCAATTGCAGGGCATTATATTGGACGACGTGAGCACTGTTTGATATGGTCTAGAAAGGTCACTACCATGTGAAACTTTAAGTCACGTTTCAGCAATGAGATTGCCGAGCTTATTAAATGAATGGGAATCCTAAATGAATCTATGGACGAGTTCACTACTCTATATGGTCTGCTAATGTCGTTATCAAGTAGAGACTTTAGTCACGGTTCAGAAAGGAGATTGACGATCCTATTAAATAAATGGAAATACATCGTCAAGTTGCACACGCAAGCAGAGGAAATGACTGAATAATCACAATGATAGCCCCTTTATTAGGGTAGTTAACACGGTGTAGATCATAACGATGAAATATTGACCGCTAATGCATCTGGTGGACAAAAGAAGATTGTGCACTTAAAAGATGTCTTACAATAAATGAACTTCAGTAGCTAACCATATAACAAACACGAGGTTCACATGTACAGAATTCATTGGTGGACATGATAAATTTAATAAATTTCCAAAGTATGCTAATAACGCGTATATATTATTCCATAAAAAACGGACAAAAGAGCAACAGAAACAAAACGGAAATGATTAGGGTAATTATCAGATCTTTCACAGCAGCTATGTTCTGCCAACTTCACTTCATCAATTCAGTTTGACAATATGAAACATAGGATGTGATAAATACACATTAAGCTTATTGGAAATAAAGACGAATGCCCATAACATCAATAATTGTCATCCTGTTAGGAACCTTGCTTTTATTTACCGCCAGTTAATTAGATGAGCCAGTGCTTCAGATTGTGGGACGATGCCATCTATCAGTTTGTAGTTTTGTGGTAATGCTTAATGAGTTTGGCGTTGTGGTGTGTCAGAGGAGGTGTCCCATATAGCACAATAACGACATGGACCTTTGATAGACATACAGTTATGGTTATTTTTTTAACCACTAACTGATATCTTGTACCAAACAATATTCTATTAACTATTAACAACAACGCCCCGACAACCCCCTTGTGCCATCTACTCCACATTATAAGTTCATTAATTACATCCCACTTTTGCTATCTAGCATCTTGAGTTAAGGGCAAGACAGGTACCAAAACTAACTTACAACAACCCGATCTTACTACAAAGTTCGCTTCACACTGGTAAACCCGTTGATTGTTAGGTGAGGTGTTGAAGTAGGTGTGGTGGGGTAGGGTAGATGGGGTGGTGATGGTGGTGGTAGGGCTGGGCTGTGATGGGTTGTGGTCATGTGCCGTGGTGGGGGAAAGTTGGGATGGGGGGTGTCTTTGGGGAGGTGTGCGTGTGTGTGCGTGTGTGCGTGTGTGTGTGGGGGGGATGATGAGGGGATGTTAGGGAGAGGAAGTGGTGGAAAGTGTATGATGATGAAGTGGGATGGGGTGAGGTGGCTTGGTTGTTGTGGGTGGAGTGGTGGTGGTGCTGTGATGGTGGTGTTCTGGTGGTGAGGTGAAGTGAGGTGAGGTGGCTGGTGTGGCGGTGTTTGGGTGTTGAGGTTAGGTGGGGTGATGTGATGTGACGGTGTGGGGTTTGAATTGTCGCGTAGTGTAGTAGTGTGGTAGGTTGAGTTATGCGTTTATGCGGTGTTATGGTGGTGTTTGGATGGTGAGGTTAGGTGGAGTGATGTGACGGGGTGGGGTTGAGTTGTTGTGTGGTGTGGTGTGGTGATCGGGTAGGTTGAGTTGTAGGGTTATGTGTTGGTATGGTGAGGTGGGTGGTATAGTGGGTAGGGGTTGTACGGTGGCGAGATGTTTGGGGGTACGGTGGGTGGGTTGGTGATCTTTTCCATTTCTTCACCTTCAAATTCACTCTTTGCAATGCCCATAGAATGTTAAACCCTTCCAATGACAGAGATAATCTAATCAATAAATTTCTGTGCAACATTACATGTGTAACAGTCATAGTGGGAAACTGGACCGAACTGCATTTAAATGATTGTTGGATAAATGAAGAAAGAAAAGAAAATACTGGGTGAGCCGGATTATGTTAGAATCAATGTATCGCTCAGAGCAAGTCTCACTTAATTAAGAAAGGTCAGTGAGATCAACCTATGAAAAGTGTATGGTGATGAAGTGGGATGGGGTGAGGTGGCTTGGTTGTTGTGGGTGGAGTGGTGGTGGTGCTGTGATGGTGGTGTTCTGGTGGTGAGGTGAAGTGAGGTGAGGTGGCTGGTGTGGCGGTGTTTGGGTGTTGAGGTTAGGTGAGGTGATGTGACGGTGTGGGGTTTGAATTGTCGCGTAGTGTAGTAGTGTGGTAGGTTGAGTTATGCGTTTATGCGGTGTTATGGTGGTGTTTGGATGGTGAGGTTAGGTGGAGTGATGTGACGGGGTGGGGTTGAGTTGTTGTGTGGTGTGGTGTGGTGATCGGGTAGGTTGAGTTGTAGGGTTATGTGTTGGTATGGTGAGGTGGGTGGTATAGTGGGTAGGGGTTGTACGGTGGCGAGATGTTTGGGGGTACGGTGGGTGGGTTGGTGATCTTTTCCATTTCTTCACCTTCAAATTCACTCTTTGCAATGCCCATAGAATGTTAAACCCTTCCAATGACAGAGATAATCTAATCAATAAATTTCTGTGCAACATTACATGTGTAACAGTCATAGTGGGAAACTGGACCGAACTGCATTTAAATGATTGTTGGATAAATGAAGAAAGAAAAGAAAATACTGGGTGAGCCGGATTATGTTAGAATCAATGTATCGCTCAGAGCAAGTCTCACTTAATTAAGAAAGGTCAGTGAGATCAACCTATGCATCACTTGCGTCGCTGTAGAAAATTGACTTGTTTGATGTGTCATAGGTCATATTTTTGGCACTCTGTTGTAAGGGTCGACACACCTTTGGATATATATCATCTTCATATAGTTTAAGTATTCGGCGAATGGCTGACTGTGAAACTCCAAAGGAAGTTAGTTGTCTGAGAACGTCGTGAGCCACACGCAGATGTTTTGTTCTCTGATTAACTCCAATTGAATGTATCAACACAACTTACCAGGAGAACATGTATGACAATTAATCTGTTTACTTACACGACTGTTTTAACACCTCTACTCAAAAACAACCCTCCAACCATTTTAAACAGCAAGGTAAATGAGGACACATTATGTGCCATCGATCAGCAGACTGACATTCGCATGCATTTTTCCAGTAGTTGTGACTATTTTGCTTGTGATCTATTCACATCCAGTAAATACCTGCTTCCAGACAAAGTCATTCGAATTGAACAAGTGCTGTAGCTTATTCAAGCGCCCCCCCCCACCCGAATTTACTGGCGACACACAGTTTGAATAAACTCAAGATAACGTGTAAGTCCCACTGGGTATCACTGACACTGCTCTCATTGGTGTCAGGGAGGTCTAGCGGTCATTAAAAGGCGCCAACCAATGTTCCATTAATATCTTCACTAGGTAAATAAACTACGCCTCTGACAGCGTTCACGCGGACTACTTTTTATCTCACATATCCGCCCTGTAGATTGGATATCAGACTGTCAACCATTAGGGGCGAAGTAACTTACCTTTATCTTCAATGGCCTATGATTTCCCAGCTCTGCAAGTTGACCCAGTCATTCTATGTGAATCGTCTTGTTTTGTTGGGTGCCGTTTACCAGAAGATAAAAGTTGCAAGAATTCCAATTAGCTTCGCCACCCGCTGACACCACCCATTATTGTCACGTTATTTTTTCAGGGTCGCGTATACCGCATATCGTTGATCCAGACTCCCGCCCCATGTTGCGTCATGATAGCGCCGATTGATAAATTGCCGTAGTTTGACACGTGCACCACATCACCACCCACGTCACACAAAATAAGCATCTTACCATAGCTCCTCCAACCAAACTCTAACAAGCTTGTGCGTATTATTGTCAAACACTGAATTGTTTAACGCCTTGACATAAATCAAAGGATTTTGGCGGTGGTAGCATCATTATATAACTATACTAATTCCGGGCTCCACCTTGATACAAGTGAGGTGAATAATCTAATCTGGTAATAGGGCACATATGCTACAAAAATCAATGGAAACCCTAGGAGGGAAGTCATCATAGCGACGCCAACGACAGTAAACATCCAAGTGGATATTAACTTATTGGATAGGTTTCTTGCGTGTATATAGACTTTTTATAAAATCGAATTCTAAAGTATGGGAGTATTAAGCATTGAACTTGTAATTTTTTGAAAACTTTGATGCTTTTGCTACCGGAAGTGACGTCATCGACATCCATGAAATGTACGAATCCGACTAAAGCTGTCATGGAGTACACGTTACGCAATATTTTGGGACTGATACCACGATTCTTCGACCTGGGGCACTTGGGAATACTGTTGATATTTTACAACTTTACATATTTAGTGAATGTTTGCAATTAAAATCATTAGCATTGATATACGGAGCATTATATACGGAGCCATTCGGGATTCAAGATATCAAGGTCAAAACAATATAAAATTGCGACCTGTATCGTGTGTCAAAAAAAAAGTTTACATACAAACATACATGCATATAAACAAACGCGACAATATCACATTCATTGCTGTTATTCTAACATCATCTTTTTTACCAATAGTAGTACCGCGGCGTGCCATACATACAGGCGCCGCGTGCGGCGAGCAGACAGCAGCGACGACCTTCGGTCAGCGCGATAAGTTGGCTGTTGTGATTAAACCAGTGAAAAGCCAGCAGAAATTAAACCTGCTGTACTTCAAGCTTACTTTGTAAGATAACTGAGAGTAGGATCTTACAGGGTTGTTAATGAAACTACACAAGAACTTAACAATGCTACACAAAAATGGATCGTGTCGTGTTAAAAAAAGGTATATAATTGTCAATGGAGCCAACTAGCATTTCTTAGATTCGACAAACATAAACCCGGGTGTGCTGTACCATACTGGCCGTCAGTCCGTAGATAACCCCCGTGAACCAACCTAGTCAATAGTGTCTGTATGACCAACTAATGAATTTATGCACAGGACGACAGCAGCCTAAATCAAAAGCGCTTACTCTTTTTAGAGCCTTTTACTTTTGCTTTAATTGAGTTCTTACTCTGCAGCCATAGGGGTATGGGGTTCAGTAATTGATGCATACAACTGCAGTGCCATATTTGTGGACCTAATCAATCCTAATTCCATTGACGCTAGTTCTGCCGTTATTGTCATCGTTGTATTCTCCCAGGGAAAACAAACCGTATCGATTTATGTCAACAAAGCCGCATTCTATTTTCACAATTGGATTTCTTTACTTCCACATCTATACTATCAATCATGAATTCCCCCAATATAGCTCCGTGGTAGCTTTACCGGTCCCTACTTTACTATATTGAGTTATACATGTTTATAAATGCATTGGAATTCATAAAAATTGTCTAACGATAATGATCTATTCGCCTGATACGTGCTTTAGCGACTTCATTGTTGTTGTTTTCAATGGCCTCTTTATGTTTATTAAGCTTTGATTACTGGTTAGAAGGATTGATTCATAAGTTACATAATTAGTTGCACAAGATGGCGGTTAAATTGCACAATCCTCTCATTACAACCCTTGAATCCTATCACACTTTCCACCAAGTATGACCATATGTGTTTTGCAATATAGTTGTTGGTTTCCACGTAAAAATGAATTATCATAAAAAACCTACCAACCATAATAACTGTGCAGCAAATATACAATTCAATTATGTTTCTCGTGGGAGGAAAATTTAGACCTCCAGTTGCTGACAACTCTCAAACCTGTTAAAGTAAATGCCTATTCCCTTTTGAGTTTGTGTCACAGCGATAGTATCAAAATTCCAATAACTGTCAAGGTCAAGTGGGTGCAGCAAATAGCAACCATAATACATCAATTGGACTCTCCCAAATATAATGCCTTGGCTTCTGTCTATGGGATTTGTTGCCGCATAACGCCGCTCGATTGCTGAGATCACAGCGGGTATGTGAGCAGTAATTGTGTAATAAAGTGTGCACAATAGCGAGAAATTGCTGGTGTTGTGAAGCAAAGTCTGTTTAAATTATACACAACAGTAAGCTTAATTGCTATTGAAAAAACAGGATCTAATTGTGCTTCAAGGTTGCGAATGGCTTGTAGTGAAAGGAATAAAGGGACAAAAAAGACATCACGACCGCCAAGGAAAGATTGAATGCTAGCACAAGCTCGGAATACACACCCACGCTGTCCCTGTTGTCATACTGCTGAGACTGATATCCAGCTGCACCAGATATTGTAGAGCGGCGTCAGTGGTCATTGCGAACTGAGCAATAGCTCCCCAATAAGCAACTTCTATGTCACGTGGTGACAACAATGATGGAATCAATTAGACTGTTAGATGAATGATATTGAAATCGGAATTAAAACGGGTACTATCATATTGATAAAATATAGTATTACTCAAACATATAAATTAACCATGTTGATTCCCCGTCAGTGATGTAGACAATATCGACTGTTCTGTTACTCAGCAAGACTATTAACACACTCGGTATCGACGCACATTCAATGAGAAAGGTGCTTATTGAGTATGTGCGTTGGCAACAGATATATGTAAGGATGGGGTCCATCCCACGTAGTTACCCATGGGTTGTATATGTCTAGAAAGAATTCCCCAGTCCTACTATGTTCTCTGTAAGTGTGCAGCTACACTCCATGGGACGTACTGATATCATTGAGGCACTAATGTGCTTGTATATTCCTAGAGCGTGGGACAGTTTGTTTCCGATCTAGTTAAATCCGATCGTGGTATGAATATTTAACGAGTACGCTTTATGGAAACCCGTCGTTGCTGCCGAGCCAAATACATTCAATTACGATGATGGAAAGGAAAAATACAGTTATTTAAAATCAATAATGTACTGAAACTTGATACTGAAAATTCAAATTCTCCAATCAATCTATCGATCTCTTTCAAACAATTATGATAGTCGTTGAATCAGTTCTGCAAATTCTACGAAAATGTGTGTACCTAGGTAAGATAATGGTGCTGGGATCGACGTTTAATATCCTCGTTATATCGACGGTAACTCATCAGAAAGGTAGACAGGGAAGCTGGCAGCATGCATCACGAATTGGCTTAAACAAACCCACGATGAATAAAAGGCTGTGGCAATCGACACATTGCCATTGAACACATCTCAGAGAGAAGGATTGATATACGAGTTGTGTCAGCTTGCACGGTCTGCGGGTGATGGCTTATCACAAAGCAAATACATTCTTGCCGCATGAAAACAAAGTTACTAGATGCGAGTGGGAGTTCCGATTTATCTAAGACATGGAACAAAGGACGAGAAAAACGGCTTATCAAGTCGGGTATATGAATGGAAATAATGAACTTAATCTCTTCGATTTAGACCTCGAAGATGTTTCATTGATTGTCGCAGAGTAATTTTCTGTCTATCGTGACAAGAGTATAAAAAGCACATTAATAGTTGAGCCAACTCTCCTTATTTTATCCATGGCTTTTATGAAGCAAAAACAGTAGCTATAAAATAATTTTGAAATAATGAACGCAGTTGGTCAATGCTGCGCAGTGAAGAAAATGGCGATTCAATATTATGAAGCAATGATCGTGGCGAGTAAACTTGGTGTTGTGTATCAGTACGGTTTAAATGCCGAAACAGTAAATATTCCTGCATCAGATCGCATTGAAATACAGAAATAATGCGGCCTTTATCCACAATCGCATCGACAAAATGCGATTACGACGCCTTTTGTAGCAAACATGTGCGGATCATCCTGTTCTAATGACAAAGACGGTTGTACCAGCAGCTCAGAGCAATGGCATAATTATGGACCTCTGATGGTTTTTGTGCGAGAAGGGCTATCGATAGGAAGCTCTACAGCAGATGGTGTGACTAAATTAAGGAAGCGCTAGCATGGCAAGACAGAGGCAGCTCAGCAAGAACATATTGGTAGATATTTCCCACGGTCAGCCCACGAAGTACTCCACAACCAATCCAATTGAATGAGTTCCAATAAGCGAGCTGGAGAGAAGGCTGAGAGGATCGCTCACATTGAACAGAGAACTGCACCAATGGGACCTGAACGGGCATTCAGTGGAGATAATATTGAGTAGCATCTGTGAGATAATTGGTCACTTGGTTAAGGCAATTTATTAATTGGCTATTGCACTTAAATAAATTGTCAAGTTACGGACTCGGAGAGAGAGAGTTAATGTGTGATTAATAACAAAAATCACAACGTCTATACTTAGTGATTCTATGCTAACATCAAGGGTGTTAGCAACGAACAGGTAACAGTCACATATTGTAGACTAATTGCATTATATCACAAAGGATCCCCATCTTAAAATGGAAGTGATGAACATTTGTATGCGGCTGGCAACACGACGACCTTCAATGATGCTGGACGTGCTATATTGCGACTGGTTCTGTTAGTCTAGAACGACGATCACCAGCTCATTAACGTGAATTCATCACAGGACGTGACCACAGTCTCGTACTATAAAGCATCAAACGATATGGTTCTATGATAACAATGGCGAGTATTCTTGATGGAGACTCGAGAAGTGTGCACCAACCAGCAAAGCGATCAACCATAAATAGGAAATGTAGCATATTCCACGGATAAGCGCTTAACAACAGATAGCAATTGTTGCTGTAAGACGTTATATACCAATCGAGTTGGGAAGTCAGATCTCACATAATAGGAATAAAATAAAGAAAATTCACTAGCAATCAAACCGATTTGCTGCATTCGTACGTTCTCCAGAGACCTGGATGCTGGTTTTACCATGCTTCCCCACGGCCTTGCATGCATTGTTACTGAATGAGCCACTGTTAATGAAATGAAAATAGGTTGAATAGTGATTGCTAAAATATTTTCAAATTATTCGATTGTGAATCGTACAATTTAGGAGGCCTGACGTTTTCTCACGGCCTGGTTCTATTTGAAAGCTAATGCGTCTTGTTGACTAAAGTAGATCGCGACATTTAAACGATGCCTAACAATATATTAACTTCCGAAGCTGACCACATAATAACCACGAAGTCCCTAAATACAAGGAATCAAGAACATTGTGGTTAACATGATTAATCAACTCAATATCCAAAGTATTGTAAAAACGCGTGTATATGATTCCATACAAAAGTCGCTGTGACAAAAGAGTGATACAAACAAAACGGAAATGATTAGGGTAATTATCAGATCTTCCACAGCAGCTATGTCCTTCTTACTTCACTTCTTCAATTCAGTTTGACAATATGAAGCATATGATGTGATAAATACATATTAAGCCTATTGGAAAGAAGGACGAATGCTCATCACACCGATAATTGTCATTCTGTTAGAAACCATGCTTTCGTTTACCGCCAGGTAGTTAGAGGAGCAAGTGCTTTGGATTGTGAGACGATGCCATCTATCAGTTTGTACCTTTGAGGTATATGTTAGGTGAGGTGGGGGTCAGGGGAGGTGTCACTGATATGACCTTTAATAGACAGGCCGTTGTGTTTCAGCTTGTTACCACTGGGGGTTAGGTGTGGAATGAAAGAACAATATCACCCAGCTATGCGCGGCACAAAACTGATATTGACTTACAGCAACAAGGTAAATATATACAGTAAATGATCGTGGATAATTCAGCCACGAAGTATGTCAGCTAAATTAGGACAAGTACACCTTTGACAAACTGGAGCTATGTTGGGTATTGTTTGGTTTGACTACTTTCACATCGTAGTGCACTAAATTTGATTTAAGCGATCGCGAGCAATTTAAATGACGTCCGCACTACAAGCTCATGTTGACTTTGATTTGCTTAGAGACCATTATCACGGACAGGTCTGCATACAGACAGTTGATTGCATCTAGATATCAAGAGTTGCGCGCTCTGGACGTACCTCCCTTAAGGTGCCCACTTTAAACCGGCATAGAATCTGTGCTGAGCTCGCATGGCAGAGACTTTATATCCGACACAACCTAGCCAGATTTCCTGCCGCGCTTGCTATCAACAAACTCCAAAGGGGTTTGGTGGTAAGATAGTTCGCATTCTCTTGTCAACGTTCACCAAATTGGTGAGCCCTATATAAAAAGGCACAAACTGCATTGGCGACTTAAATAACAACGTTCTCTGGACCATGGCAATTATCTCTATATTTTCGATCGTATAAACTATTCCTGGATAACAAGAGGAAGACGACCAGAGTTGATATATATTGCGTCGGGGGGAGTGGGGTTCCCAGACAGAATAACGGAACCACACGAACATGAGAACTGTCCCCAAGGATAGCCAACGGGCTTTACCGTAACAATAAGATGTGGGCTTTGTAAAGGGGTCGGTTAATTGTCTCCTCTCAAATGTCATCCACATTATCTAACGTTGCACAGGAACACCCGCATTCAATTTGCCATATTTCACGGATTGATACCGTCGGCGTGCAGCATCGTTTGTAATCCAGTATGGACATAGGTTTTGTATTATGATGGTCCAGTATTCCGTAAAACCCATCCTTCTATCATCAATTCCCACAAGTGAAGCAGTTGTGACCTTGGGGCTTAACTGTATAGGCAAATAGCTATCTCTGTTTGCAAAGACACGTTTGGGCTTGAACACAGAAACGGTATTACTGCTTAACCGGGGTAAGCGTTCTTGAGCATTTTTCGTCAAATGTGATTTGAGTCTGGCAAAGCGTGCATATCTGACTCACCTGCCTTGATGTAAGTTTACCCCCACGAACCAATAATTTTCCCAACTTACCCAAAATTACATACGAGTACGTTTGTAACAAATATGTCCAGTTTAATATTAGGGCACTGATCTCATCCAATTAAAAGCCATTGCTAGTTATATTACTGGGATCGGGAGGTGGGGGCAAGGTGCGGCGGGGGTGGCGATCGTGTATGTGTCAGGGGAGGGGTAAACACAAAGGCTCTTGGTTGAGACCTGCGCTTGTGCAACTTGACCTGCGCTTGTGCAACTTGACTGGGGACTTTATCTATAATGCTTGTCAGCGAAAAGACGCCGGAGCATGGCCAGCAGAACCACCACCTTGATGAAAGTTTGGTGACTTGAACGCACCATATTAACCGTTTTTACGACCCATTGTGCTTACTATACAGACGAAATAGTTTGCCTAGTACACTTTCGGTATTTAATGTTCCACCATAGCAAGTATCTTTGTCGTCATCACATTTGCGTGCATAGTATGGCCGAAGCACCTAGGTACTGGACGTGCAGAGAACGGTAAATGATAGAACTACAACCATATTATTTATTAGCGAATATTGCTATTTTTGATTATATTAAATAGCATATCTACAAATTACATACCAATAATGACAGAAGACAACAATGCCTAAGAATTACCACAGTATATCAATCACATTCCACCCACTTTTGATGAAGCATGTGGGAATGCCTTTTTTCTTCCCCACAGCTCCACCAAGCCAAGAAAATTCGAAAAAACACCTCTGGAAAACGGAATATTGAATATTCGTTGACCCAAAATGGTCACCCTGATTCATCAGCCCTTGCTGAATGTATTCTCAACGACCGGACAGTAAATCACTGCCAGAAAATGAAGCTTGCTTCCTTCATCATCAGAATTGTGGGTATAGACAATACTATGATCAATTACAACAATTTTACATCAATATTAAAAGAAAACATTGCCACTCGTGCTTCATTACTCTCAGACCATATCATCTCTCCTCATTGCCAGAAGGAATACGTTTTCAACAACATATCAGCGCGTATCTCAGGGGCCCGCCGGTGGACAACGTGACATCAATTGTTGCATATTTCATCAGTTTATCAATTACTTTATTTTCTCGTCCAAATTTCCGTGAATAATCCTATGCAATCGTGAAAACGACTAGAGTCATTATAAACCCTTACTAGACGAGTACATGTAATCAGTATAAAAACAGGTTAATACTACGTTTACACTATGTTCTCGGTGGCCACGGCAGCCCCATTTCAGACCACCGTGGAGAAAACGGGATAAACGTGAGACAGCGCGGGGGAATGGGATATGCAAACGTGACAGACCGTTATTGCCGTGCATGTCGGGCCAGAATTTTAAACTGTCAAAAAATTTGCCACGGCAGCCACGGTGTGGATGAGAAACGTAGTAGGTCGTAGTAAAACGGGGTAAACGCAATGACACGTGACAGTACGTAATAGACCGTTACACAACTTATAAATCGTCCGTAGGGGGGCGGGAATCATATGTAATTGTGAAAAGCGTTAATATCTTCATTGCGGAGCTCCGTGGTGAGAATGGTTGCGTAGTGGCCTTGCTGCTGTCTTCTATCTTCCGTTAACCATGCGCGAACCCACTGGGATCTTGGCCTTCTCCGCCTTCTTGGCCTTCGTCCTGCCTTGTGCACTGTTTACATCTCCTGATGGCCTTCTAGCTGACGCAAAGACTTAATAACCGCAGCAAACAAACAAGAAAACACAAAATCTTCTTCATCTTGGGAATTCATGTTTACTTGTCGAAGTATTCTGATACAGTGATTGCTGTTGCTTGGGGGATTTTCTTTAAAGCTCTGCGGTGTTCGCGTTCGATGCATAGGAGGCCTTGACAAAACGTGGAAAACGCATCAGACCTGGATGAAGACGTGAACAACGAGAGGGATCCCATCAGAACGTATCGGACCGGGACGCAACGTACATGCATCCCTGGTAGACCACGCCCGGACCTTAGTGCGCCTTGGACGAACCACTTTTTCGCCCCTACGGCTTGTCACGGTTACCTTGATAAAACGTGAGGAAACTAAGCACAACCTAACAAAACTTGTTTATGGAGACAAAAATGGCCAAAATCCCACGGCGCAATACGTTTCGGGCAAACGGGGCTGCCGTGGCCACCGGGAACATAGTGGAAACGTAGCATAAGGTTGTAACTGACACTCTAATGTACATGCCCAATGTTACAATGTAGTGATAAATAGTGTTCACTTGCAGAATATGCTTGTCTAAAGAATGCATTAAATGATGCAAAATGTCCTACAAGATAAACTATATATATCAAAATACAATTAATGAGTATGTGTAATAAAGGATAGATAAGTGAACTAATGAGGTTCTCTGTTTCATTGAATCATTGTCAAATTAACCCTTTGCATTGCCAAAGCAATGTTAAACCCTTTCATAATCAGTGATAATATAATCAATGAATTAACTCTTTAATATGGCACGTGTAACGGTCTTGGTGGGAAACTGGACCAAACCGCATGTAAATTATGGTGGATAAATGAAAAAAGAAGCGAGAACCCTCTAACCAATTCAAACAGAATGTTAAATGATGAAAGCAATAGGTGCAATCATTCGATCCGAAGAATGATATATATGATTTACATCCAGGAAATACCTGCCTCAAGGCAACGACATTAATAACAGGCAATCATAAGGTTTTCAGACAAAGAGACACTAAAAGCTAGCATTCGATTATTAAAAGAATATGCGGAAAATATATTATTCTTCATATCCGGACAAGTATCCTACCAAACTCCATCAAAGTTGTGAATATCATTGTTATCCACTGAATTATTTATGTCTTGACACAAATCATGGGTCTATGGCGGTGACAGCATCAGCGAATCACGCGCACACTGCGTCATGCAAATGACAAGCTCCACCAATGACATAGGTTACATGTTCTCTATTAATCGGGGACATATGTAGCCAAATGAAACTTAAATCAATGTAGACGTTAGGTGAGAAGTAAAGTTTATCAGAATGGATGCAGCCAAAGTGCGTGTGTTATATTACAGAACTGCCTGTTATTTCTGAACAGCAATATTTCTAGCACTATTCCCATTTTGATCCTGTTTGAGAGTGTAAATGATACCGCTTGCAACTTCAATTACTTCTGTGAAATCAAACTCAGAGCCAGTCTTAGAAGTTATCTACTGTCAATATAAATTTCATGAATGATTTCTTTCAAGGGTGTTGTTGAGTAGGCAGAGAGGATACCTTTTGTTGAAAAGAGAAACGCAGAAAAATCACGTGAAGGAGAACAAATATAATTTCTACATGCACACATACACACGCATGTGAACCCACCACCTATCTTACCCTTCCTACGGGTCTAGTTCAGATTTATACGTTTTCGGCCCCTTAGGACATAACAGTCAAGCGCATTAAGACCCATTCTTTTCAGGCATCCCAAATTATTCCACGCCCAATATATAATTACCCCTTTGAAGTAAACGTTCCGAACTGGTCAGTTAATAAATTATATAGTCCCGTTGCTACAAGTAGAGTCTTATGAAGTAAACATTGCAAACAATTACCAGAATAATTAACATTAGCCCGTTCGATCTCCGACTTAAACTCTTGGTGATTAAAGTAATCTCCCAAATGATCCGAAACTCGCGACAGCAAATCACAACTCACCACTATGAAACCATCAACATTATTCACCATAAATACAACTTTACCACGTACCGAAAGCACACACACTCCCGTGAGAGTATTCTGAGAAACGTTTTCCTTACTGTCGATAACAGCACAATCAAACAGAGCATGCCAGCAAACCATATATATCAAAGAAGAGCCAGAGTGTGAGTCGAATTCCAAAGCGTCTCGATTACACTCTCGGCCATTTTAAGACATCTACGACCATTCCACAACAGCACTTAGTCAGTCTCGTCATCACCCTCCCCACCAACCAAAGAGTTGATAACTTCGTGTGGTGAGTATGAAAATGAGTGAAACACACGCCAGTTATCAGGTGACGATGTCATGAAATCAACAAAAGCACACGGGACTGTTGTAGTCTTCTGATTGGTCGAGGCGACCACGGCCCCGAATTTATTAGATAATTCCGTGTGGTTTTACGAGATGCTTTGATAAAGCACCATTCTTCTCACAGATGAGGATAAGTGGAGGGGGTGGGGGTGATTCTGTGAGAGCGGTATTACGTGTAAAAAGGCATATAATGGCCAATTGAGTCAACTAAGATATATTAGATTTTATGTATAATAAGTGTAACATAAGCCCGGGTATGCCGTCCCATTCTGAAAGGCCACTCCTTTGATAGCCCCTGTAAAGCAACCTAGTCAATGGTGTCTGTATGACCAACTTATGAATGTATGCACAAATTGATAGTTTGGATCAGCCTTAATCAAAAGCACTTACCTTTTGACAAGCCTATTACTTCTTCATTTAATGAGTTCCTACTCTGCAGCTTTATTGGCATGGGGTATGTTTGTGGACCCAGTAAATTCTCATTTCATTGACGCTAGTTGTGCTCTTATTGTCATCGTAGTATTCTCCCAGGGAAGACAAACCGTATTGCTGTATGTCAACAAAGCCCCATTTCATTTTCACATTTGGATTTTTTTTCCTTTCACAACTATACTATCAATCATGAATTCCCCCAATATATCTCTGTGGTAGCTTTTACCAGACCATACTGTACAATATTTTAACAGCCAATGAGTTACACATGTTTACGTAGGATAAGTACATAAACATGGTCTAAACTCATCATGTTCATCTGATCTACAGGAAATGATAATGATCTATTGGCCTGACTCGTGTTTTAGCAAATTCATTGTTGTTGTTTTCAAGGGCAGTTGTATGCTTATTTAATAGTTAACCCATTAGTCGCTCAAGATGGCATTAGTTAAATTGCTATGCAGCATCACATCTGTACACAATCCTTTCATTATAACAATTTCAGTGCCTGTCTCAATCACTCTTTCCACCAAGTATGACCGTATGTGTTTTCCAATCTAGTTGTTGGTTTCTACGTAAAAACAAATTATTGAATTTATCAAAAAGACCTTACGAACCTAATAACTGTGCAGCATATAAACAATTTAGTAATGTTTCTATTACGAGGCACATTTTAAACGTCCAGTTAATGACAACTCTCAAATCAATCAGATTGAGATGTTAATGCCAAGCCAAATATATTCGACTACTACCCTGTTGTTAAGTATCCGAAAACATCATCTTAAAAATATAACCAAGCATGAAAACGATTGTAATCCGTCATTGACGCCAACACAATATTGCAGAGGTCATTTGTAAGCTTAATTCTGTGATTTGATTCCATGAGAAGTAAAAAAGGATATGAATAAAGTATATAGCAAAGTTTAATTTCAGCAACCGAGATGAATGAATCGTCGAATAAGACTATCATTGTGACCAGTTCTGGCTCTACCTGACTAATGGAAGAACCGAAAGTGCAATCACAAAAGGCTTTGAGTACATTATATCCAGCACAAAAACCACCGCACACACACAACATGCAACCTCAGAATTCCATTAGGTGTAACACATTTACTGTTTAACTGTCGTAAATATATAGAAAGAACCTTTACATCTATGTGTGCCATTACCTTCTATCATTAAAGCGATACTAAAATATCATCATGTCATGCATTTAATCGTCATTGTATGTTTTACTTTAACACGCTGTATTGAACCGACGTCCGGAATAGACTCGTAAAATCGACGGATGTCTCAACAGAAAGGTGGCCAGGGAAGCTGGCAGCATGCATAATGAATGGGGTAGTACGAACTGATGATGAATCGCTCAGTATAAAAGGCTGAAGCAATCGTCACCTTGCCATAGAACACATCTCAGAGAGAAGGATTGATATACGACTTGATGTCAGCTCACATGATCTGCAGGTCATGGTTTACCCTAGAGGAAAAAACATCCTTGCCGCAGAAAACGTAGTTACTAGATGCGAGTGGTTGGTAGGTTCCGAATCGTCTACGACAAGAGTTAATATGTACTTTAATAGTTGAGCGGAATCCTCTCTATTTCTTTATTTCTTAAACAGTCCTTTCTTTATCATCCTGCTGGCGTAACCGCCGATAAACAGTGAGATGGGCCATTAATCGGTTTAGTATATGAGAGGTCCCTAGCCCGTGCCCAATTAATATTGGATCAGCAAGTCGCATCTCCGGTGTAATGGTATGGAAAAGAACCATGATCGTGCGGATCCAATGCTATGAAAAAATAAACGTCACGATCCAATGTTATGATACAAACTGAGTGTTTCAATATCATATAAGATTGGAAATGGTGATCCAATGTTATGAAAAGAAGTACGTGCTGATCCAATGTTATGCAACAATTAATGTGATGGTCCAATATTTCGAAACAATGAACGTGATTATCCAATTCAATGAAACGACAAAATGCGATTCCAACGCCTTTACAGTAGCAAACATGTGCAGATAATCGCGCTTCTAGTGATAAACACGGTTGTGCTAACAGCGCAGTGCAGGGTAATAATTACAAACTACGGTTGCTTTTTATGCGCGAAAGGCTATCGATAGGTAGCTCGATAGCAGATGGTGCGACCAAATTAAAGAAGAGCGGAAGCAGCGGAAGCACGGAAAGACAGAGGCAGCTCAACAACAAAAAATATTGCCGACGGTTAGCCCACGACGTACTCCCCAGCCAATCTAATTGAATCTAGTTCTCACTAGTGAGCTGGAAAGAAGGCGGATATGATTGCTCAATTGAATAGAGAACTGAAGCCATCGCTAATATTGAGTAGGATCTGTAAGTTTTGTATGTAATTAATAACAAGGCAACAAAAGGGATGACTCCGCTAAGGCAACTTACATATTGTAGATTTATTGCATTTTATCCAGAAGGATTCTCGTCAAAAAATGCCAGTGATGAATATTTATGCACTGCTGGCAATACGACTACCTTCAATTATGCTGGACGTGCTTTTGTGCGAATGTAGCATAACGACCACCGGCTCATTTACGTGAATTCATCACAGGACGTGACCACGTACAGGCGCTAATGGCGAAACTGGTTCATCGACCTCCTACAAGTCTCTTCATCAAAACGTACAATAAAACAAATAACGATATGGTACAATGATAACAACGTATTCTTGATGAGACTCAAGATGTGTGGATAAATCAGCAAAGCAAGCCAGGAAATTAAACAACGGGGCTTCACCAGAGACAGGAACTGCTGTGTACAATTCAATGGTCGGTTTGAGGAGTCTGATACTTCATAATAGGAACGAAATACTGCAATCGTCAACTCTCCAGAGATTATCCTGATGCTGGTTTCACAACGCCATGGCGGGAGTCCTGTCTTTATTTAGTTGTGCATGCGCAATACCATCTAATTGAATTAACCAATACAAATGGCGGGAAGACATTGATGGAAGCCTGAAGCGCACTACAAGGATACAGAAATGCGGTTATCTAGATGTTCAAAACCTCCATAGAGCTGCCACGTCTCGGAAGTACTGTTTCACAGTGGGAGTTATTATGAAGCCCCAGCATTCAAGCAAACAACAGAATTACAAATCTTGGTGTATAAGCGGATCACATAGTTACCTATGCAAGTGACACCTACCTTGTGCATGATGTAATTATCGTATGTGTTGAAATGATTAGGTGTTTCTCAACATGCTTCCTCACGACTAGACACTCGTTGTCACTGTATAGACCACCGTTAATGGCAACCACAATTTTCGTCGATCAAATATGCCCCAAACACTAATTGTATATGCTATATAGTAAAATACCAGCACGCTGCGCGATGCCCTGCTCCGTGTTGTGTGAAGGGAAATCGACTCAGCAACGCACTTATGTGATTGATAGGGGTAAGCACAAACCAGGATCGGTCGCCGTAACTTCTTGAAAGGTCACCTGACGTTTTTCACATAGTCTACGTAAAACTCAGTACGTCTGATCAGGTCCTAAAATTGACAATTTATATATTTCAAGCTCTAATCCCTACCATGATGCATATCTTATACTTTTTTTCTAACTTTTCTTGTTGGGATGCTCCTTCGTTTTTTACGGTTACTCGCTGCTTGTGGTTGCTGGATTGGGGATTAGCCAGAGGAAATATCACGAGTCTGAGAGTGGAGTTGCTTATTTGGTTTATTTAAGTTTCAACAATGAAGCTTCCCTGGAATCTCGGTCTGATTCTCGTCTCTAACTAGAAGAATCTTATAAAGGGTGCCCGATCAGATGGCTTGGTTTCCGTGACCCTTGGCCGATCGACATGATAGGCCAGGTTAAACAATCCTGACGTGACACGACGGGTCCATTTGGAGGGTGGACACGCATGCGAGTCAAGGCTATAAGGATTGCTACTGAGTTACACTCCTCCCCACCAAGTGGTCGGATGCAACTCGGGCACACGTGCTGATAATTAAGGGGAAGTTTAAAAACGTATGAGCTAGAATGGTATTATAACATCGTCCCCAACCATAATTAAGTTGAACTTCCACTGTTCAATGTATTTAGAATTTGCCCTTGAATTTTGAAAATTGACTTTTTTAAACTAATTGAAGATTGATGAAATTGAATTTGGAATAAGAGTTAAGGAGTAAAGGGACAGCACGACATGAGCCCAATATTATTTGATTTTGAATTTTGATTGATCCCAGAGTAGCTTGGATATGCGCCAATACTGTTTTACATTGGCACATAACGATAATAGATTATATGATGATGCTCAAAATAATTTTACAAATAGTATTTTCCTTATTCAATTAGCTATAAAGGTGTTGAAAGAAATATATTATTATTAAATGGGGAGTATTACAATGTAGGTAATAAATCTAGCCGTTATTACATTAATTACATTTTTACAGTATTACTTAAAATGGTGAAATAAATTATTGTAACTAATTTAATTGTTGATTTTGGAAGAACTTAACTAATGTCATGACAACTAATTATACAAAAACAATAGACTAATGCCATGGAAGTTATTTGGTTCATGGATTTGTTTGGCTGTTTCTTGGAGATGAAATCTCTGGAGAGCTGCCGTATTGGGTAAGCCAGGTAATATAAGATTAGCGTTATGGGTAATGTGTATCATAAAGGTCCACTAATTGTACGATATGACAGACGGTGCGATATTAGTGAAGTTGACTTCACTTATAGTAAGATTTTGTCTTATAATCTGCAAATAATTGTGAACATAAATGATAATATTATTGTGTCAAATTTGCGCTGTGTGGAAGAAGACAAGATTTAAGAGTCTTCTTATAATTTTAACCTGCACTGGATTTCGTGTGTGGCAAAGGCTGTGTGAGTACAGCCAGAAAAATAACACGAGTCAAGAAATTTTCTGGAATTTCGATCAGAATCTTAGTTAGATATTCTCGTCTTTTTACTAGGTAGCTCTCTCGATCAGCTGACACCTCATTGGTTCAGGTAAAGCTGGCCCGTTCTGCACAGGTCTTGATCCAACGGTCCACATGGGGCGTGGACTCGTAAGGTCATTGGGCGATGGGAACGGTACCAGCCAAGACTACTTATTAGGGTCACACCCCGACAATATGGGCGGAGGGTGAACCGGGCTTGTGTAGACATGTTGTGCAGATAATAAAAAAGGTGGGAAGGCTTTAAAAGTCACAAGAGCTAGATTAATATCATAACGTCCTCCACAACCATATTTAGGGTTGTAAGGGTCGACAAACCTTTGGATAAATATCATCTCCATATAGTTTAATTATTTGGCGAATGATTGACTCTAAAGCAGTAAGACGTCAGAGAGCGTGGTTATCAGTACGCGGATTATTTTTCTCTGATTAACACTGATTGAATGTATCAACAAAACCCATGAAGGTTACAATTAATCGATTTCCTTACGCGAAGGATTTCACACTATTACTCACAGACAACCCTCCAACCAATTTAAACAGTAAGTTATATGAGGACACAATATGTGCCATCATTCGATCAGCAGACTGATATTCGCATGCATTTTTCAGGTTTTTGTAACTATTTTGCCTGTGATTTATTTACATTGAATAAATTCTTGCCTCCAGGCTAAATCATTCAAATTGAATAAGTGCTGTAGCTGATTCAAGCGCCCCCTACCTTTACTGGCGGACTGGTCGCCACCACCCAACCTCGCCTATGCGAGACCAATTCATTCAACGAGCGTGTTAGGCTGTGTTCGGTTTCGACTGACTGATGTGTTATACACTGTCACTGTCGATCGGGGAACGCGCTCGTTAAATGAATCGACTGCCCGACTATTGCCCGTCTATTTGCGATCTCTCATATTCGCCCTGTAGATTGGATGTCAGACTGTCAACCATCAGGGGCGAAGTAACGTACCCTTATCTTCAATGGCCTATGATTTCCCAGTGCTGCAAATTGACCCAGTTATTCTCTTTGAAACGTCTTGTTTGGTCGGGTGCCGTTTACCAGTAGAAAAAAGTAATATAAGAAATCCAATTAGCTTCGCCACTCGCTGACACCACCCATTATTGTCACGTTATGTTATTTTCAGGGTCGCATATACCGCATATCGTAGATCAAGACTCCCGCCCCCCCCGGTGGGGGGGGGGGGGGCACTTGGCCTTATTCTGGATAGGGGTGTTCCTCGGGACCTAAAAAATCCGTACCCGTCGTACAAGGTCAAAATGGCCAAAAAGCATACCCCGTTGTACAAGGTATTATGCGAATGTATAACCCGTCGTACACATTGAACCTGAAAAACATACCCCGTCGTACAAGTATGATGCCCAAAAACCCGTCGTACAAGTCTAGAGGCCCAAAAAACATACCCCGTCGCGTGGCACATATATACTACCTCTATACACTTAGGTGCCCCCCCCCCGGGCTCCCGCCCCAAGTTGCGTCTGATAGCGCCGCTTGATAAATTGCCGTAGTTTGACACGCGCACCACACCACCACCCAAGTCACACAAAATAAGCCGTAACTTCTTCAACCAAACTTTGACCAGCTTGTGCGTATAATTGTCATCCACTGAATTATGTATAACGCCTTGGCACAAATCAAAGGATTTTGGTGGTGGCAGCATTTTTATATTACTATACTAATTCCATGCTCCACCTTGATATAAGTGAGGTGAATCATCTAATCTGGTAATAGAGAACATATGCTATAAAAATCAATGTAAACCCTAGGAGAGAAGTCATCATAGCGACGCCAACGACAGTAAACAACGGGCTGGATATTAACTTATTGGATAGGTTTCTTGCGTGTGCATGTTATTATGTGGTAAGTAATGCATATCTGACGAGCCAACTGATTTACTTAATAACGTTTATCGGTATGGCTCCTGCCAAAAAACGTGTGCCATATTGCAGAACTGCATGTAACTGCTGATCTTCAATTATTCCAAAACTAACAACATTTGATACTGTTTGAGGGGATAAAGGTTATATTCGTATTTAAAGACACTTTCAACAATATACCTGATATCGCGATGGAGATGGATGCGAATGATTGGAACGCATGGACAGCTCCCCTGGAGTGCAAGCGCCCACTTGACACAAGCCCGTGACCCAGACAAGGCTTCGAAACCCATGCCGCTGGGATGTAAGTCTAGCACGGGACTATTGAGCTTACCGGGTCGGAATTATCCCATTTCAGAGAAAGGACTGCCATATAACGTGATCATCTTAGTCACGGTGAACCAGTCAGGTTTTCGCACCTTGGTAGCATATATACAATTCAGTAATGTTTCTCGTGCAAGGCAACTTTTACCTCCGATTGCTGACAACTCTCAAACCACTCAGATTAAGAGCCTATTCTCTATTGAATTTGTGACACAGCGATAGAAATAAATTCCAATAACTGTCAAGGTCAAGTGGGTGCAGCCAATAGCAACCACAATAAATCACCTAGACCCGCCCAAATGTAATGGCTTGGCTTCCATCAATGGGATTTATTGTCGCATTATGATACCCGATTGTGTAATATAGCTGCACAATAACGAGAAATTCCTATTATAGTGATGTTCTGTCTGTTTGAATTATACACAACTGGAAGCTTAATTACAATTGAATACACGAAATCTAATTGTGTAACAAAGTTACAAACCATTTGTAGAAAAGGAAATAGGTTGAGCTTATAAGGACAGAAAACGACATCACTAAATGCTAGCGCAAGCTCGGAATACACACCAACGCTGTCCCTTTTGCCATACTACTGAGTCCTATATCCAGCTGCACCAGTAATTGTAGAGCGCCAAAGTCAGTGGTCATTGCGAACTGAGCAACGCTCCACTTCTTTGTCAAGTGGTGACAACAATGGTGGGATCAATTAAACTGTTTGAAAGGGGCTGATTTAGTACGTGCATTTGCAATAGAAACATGCTTGGATGTGGTCCATCCCAAATAGGTACTCATGGGTTGTATATGTCCGGAAATGATTACCCAGTCCTCCTATGTTCTCTGGAAATGTGCAGCCGTACTCCAAGTGACTCACTGATATCATTGTTGCACTAATGAGCTTGTATTTCCCAAGAGCGTGGGAGAGTTTGCTTCCGATGTAATCAAATCCAATCGTTCTATGAATCTTTGACGAGGATGCTTAATGGAACCCCGTCGTTGCTGCCAAGCCAAATACATATAGTTTCAAAAAAGGAAAGGCGAAAAATAGTTACCATTCTTTTTACCTGTTAAGGTGAATATGATAGTAGATATGCGCATAGCTTTGCGACAAACCAACACTTATGCCCTAAGCAGTGCAAAGAAAGAGACAGTTGAAGCACTGAAACGAATTTATCTAAACCGATCTCTTTGAAATTTTGGTATTTAAAATCAATAATATAATGAAACTTGATACTGAAAATTCGATTTCTCCAATCAATCTTTTAAACTCTTTCAAACAATTATGATAGTGTGTACCAGACAAATGATTCGCTGAATAAGACCACCAATGTGATCAGTTCAGACTCTTCCTGGCCAATGGAAGAACTGCGAATATAAACAATAACTGTTACACGATATCTTACACAAGGACCTCCTCGCATGAGGTGTAACACATTTGCTGATTAAATTTCTCAATTACATAGAATTTGTGTTCACACCTATGTGTGCCATTACCTTCTATTATTAAAATGATACTAAAAAATACGATCATAGCAAGCATTTAATCGTCATTGCATGTTTGACACACTGTATGGAATCGACGTCTAATGTCTTCGTTATATCGACGGATGTCTCATCAGAAAAGGTAAACAGGGAAGCTTGCAGCATACATCACGAATTGGGTAAAACAAACCCACGATGAATCGCTCAGTATAAAAGGCTGTGGCAATCGACACCTTGCCATAGAACACATCTCAGAGAGAAGGATTGATATACGAGTTGATGTCAGCTTACACGGTCTGCGGGTCATGGCTTATCCCAAGGCAAATACATCCTTGCCGCAGAAAACATAGAGTGGCTTGGAGTTCCGATTTATCAACGACATAGAGCAATTGACGAGAAATGACCAAAACAATATTATGTACTCCCTATCAAGTCGGGTATATGACTGGAAATAATGAACTCTATCTCTTCGATTTAGACCTCAAAGATGTGTCCTTGTTTGCCGCGAAGAAGTGTTAGTAATTTTCTGTTATATACTCCCGCAGCGAACATGGGATTGTATGGCTGCTGGACCGACTGCTTAAAACACAAAACATGATTGGGATTCGCAATAAACAAACTGTCAACGAATCACCAGAAACAAATACATTGCAAGCTTTATAAAGAAACAATCATTGTTGATAAGGTAGATTCCTAGTCGTCGTATCGTATATATTGCCAAGACACCACAATTATTTCTGTAAACATAGTGAAAAACAAGGTCTGTCTCTTATGACAAGAGTACTATACGCACATTAAAAGTTGAGCCTACTCCCCTCTGTTTCCTTTATTTTTTCTTAAACAGCTCTCTCAGCAGTAACAATAAGAAAAACAACAACCTAACAACGTTACTGGGAGAGACCATAGCCATTGCATACAATCTTTAAAACTCTATAGTGAAATCAAACGATGTCAACAATGGCGTCATAGATTGGATAGCTTATTCAATCACGAACACATCCAATGCCGGTTAAAAACACAGGCGCACCATATCATCAACTTGAATGAAGGGCTGCATAACTATTATAGCCATATTTCCTCTATCATTCTGCTGACGTAGACGCCAATGAACGGTGATATGGACCCTTATTCGATTTAGCATTGGATAGGTCTCTGGCTCATGCCCAACTGATATTGGACTAGCATGCCGCACCTCCAGTGTAATGAAACAGTGTGATGGAGCATTGACAGTGATTATCCAATACTTTAAAACAGTGAACGACACGATCTAATATCATAAATCAATGAATGTGACGGTCCGATATCATGAAACAAAGAACGTGACGATCTTATTATGAAACAATGAACGTCACGATTCAATGTTATACAAAAATGAACGTGAATGTCCAATATCATGGAATCAAGAACGTGACGATCATGTTATGAAACAACGAACGTCACGATCCAATGTTATTAAACAAAGAACCTGTTGATCCAATGTAAAGAAACAATGAACTTGATTGAACCTATACCATGAAACAATGAACGTGATGCTTCATTGTTAGGCAACAGATCCAATGTTGCGCCAAAGAACGTCATTATCCAAATTATGAAACAATGAACACGGTGTTTTGACGTCATGACACAATGAAAGTGGTGATTATAAGTAATGAAGTAACAAACGTAGCCATCGAATGTTTTGAAATAATGAACGCAGTGAGTCAATGCTATGCAATGAAGAGAATGGCGATCCAATGTTATGAAGCAATGATCGTGGCGAGTAAACTTGGTGTTGTTTATCAGTACGGTTTAAGTTGGGATATATAATGCCAAAACGGTAAAAATTCCTGCATCAGACCGCATTGAAGTACGGCATTAAGGCAGCCGCCTGTATCCACAGTCGCATTGACAAATGCGATTCCGACGCTTTTACTGTAGCAAACATGTGCGGATCATCCTGTTCTAATGACAAACACGGCTGTACCAGCAGCTCAGAGCAAAGTAATAAATACAGACCTCTGATGGTTTTTAGAGCAATCGATGGGCAGGACGACTGCAGATGGTGCGACCAAATTAAAGGAGAGCGGAAGCAGCGCTAGCATGGCAACACAGAGGCAGCTCAGCAAGAAATTATTGGTAGACATTTCCCACGGTCAGCCCACGACGTACTCCACAGCCAAACCAATTGAATGAGTTCCAATAAGTGAGCTGGAGAGAAGACTGAGAGGATAGCTCACATTGAACAGAGAACTGCACCAATGGGACCTGAACGGGCATTCAGTGGAGATAATATAAAATAGCATTTGTGAGATAATTGGTCACTTGTTTACGGCAAATGATTAATTGGATCTTGCACTGTAATAAATTGTCAAGTTACTGACTCGGAGAGAGAGAGTTAATGTGTGATTAATAACAAAATGCAATCACAGCGTCTACAGTTAGTGAGTTTATCGCTAACATCAATGGCATTAGCGACGAACAGGTAAGAGTCGTTTCCCATAACAAACACGGCATCAGAAGGAGAAACTCCGGTAAGATTACATTTAGAGAAACTTATATATTGTAGATTTATTGCATTTTATCCCGAAGGATCCCCACCTTAAAATGCGAGTGATGAACATTGGTATGCTGCTGGCAACACGACCACCTTCAATGATGCTGGACATGCTATTGTGCGACTGGTTCTGTTAGTCAAGAACGACGATCACCCGCTAATTTACGTCAATTCAAGAAAAATTAAAAAGGGTTGGAAAGTGATTGGTCAAACATTTTCGAATTTATTAAATTGTGATTTGCTGTTATATCGTCCCATTCTGGACTTCAGTATAACGCGACACTTAATCGATGTCTTATAATATATGAACTTCCGTAGCTAACCAACCTTATGAACTTGAGGTCCTTAAATAAAAGGAACCAATAACCTATTGATTAATCAACTCAATTTCCAAAGTATTGTAAAAGCGCGTGTATATCATTCCATACAAAAGTCGCTGTGACAAAAGAGTGATACAAACAAAATGGAAATGATTAGGGTAATTATCAGATTTTCCGCAGCAGCTATAACCTTCTTACTTCACTTCTTCAATTCAGTTTGACAATATGAAACATTGGATGTGATAAATACACATTAGAGTTAGAGGAGCAAGTGCTTTGGATTGTGGGATGATGCCATCTATCAGTTTGTACCTTTGAGGTATATGTTAGGTGAGGTGGGGGTCAGGGGAGGTGTCACTGATATGATCTTCGATAGACAGGCCGTTATGTTTCAGCTTGTTACCACTGGGGTTTAGTTGTAGAATGAAAGAACATTACCACCTATCTATGCGCGGCACAAAACTGATATTGACTTACAGCAACAAGGTCAATATATTTAGTAAATACTCGTAGATAATTCAGCCACGAAGTAGGTCAGCTAAATTAGGGCAAGTACACCTTTGACAAACTAGAGCTATATTGGGTATCGTTACACGCTTATTCTTGTGTTCATGCTAAAATAAATCTAACCATAAGTATGCAGCATATAAGCCATCAAAATGGTTAGGGCCGGAGAAAGCCCACGGCGTCAAATCATTTAAATGATATCCACCCGCCCAAGGAGCAGCTTGTGTTTGGTTTGGCTACTTTCACATCGTAGTACACTAAATGTGATTACAGCAATCGCCAGCAACTTAAATGACGTCCACTCTACTGGCTCATGTTGACCTTGATTTGCTCAGCGACCATAATAACCGATAGGTCGGCAACCAGACTCTTGATTGAATCGTGATATCCAGAGTTGCGCGCTCATGTCTTTAACGCGCCCTCTGCATGTCAAGCCAGCCATAGAACATGCACTGTGCCCGCATGACAGCGTCTTTAAATCCCGACACAACCTGGCCAGAAATCCTGCCGCAGGCAGCGAGCCCGCTATAAAAGCCACAAACTGCACTATATTTGGGTAATGACCCAGACAATCTGTCTCGCATAAACTATTCCTGGATAAAAAGAGGAAGACGACTAGTGTTGATATATATTGCGTCGTGTTGATATATATTGCGTCATCCACGTCATCTAACGTTGCACAGGAACACCGCCAATCAATTTACTACATTTCAAGGATTGATGCCGTGTCCAAGCAACAATTTCTGTGGAGCATCCATAACCTTGGGGTTTACGATATGGGCAAATAGCAATCTCGATTTACAAAGACACGTTTTTGCTTGACCAATGTTCGATAAATTTGATTTGAGTCTGACAAAGCGTGCGAATCTGACTCGCATCCCTTGATTATATTTCAGCAGACCAATTATATACACAACTAACAATGGAACCCCCTAGACTGATGATCAGAAGGCTGATATCGGCATGATTTCAAAGACATCGTGACTATTGTCCTTGTGATCTATCTACATCCAGGAAAAACCTGCCTCCAGAAAGGACATTCGAATTACTGTAGCACTTAAATGGATAATGTCTTGTAAGGTATATGATGGTCAACTGAGTCGAATAGCAAATATTACTTATTATCAGTAAGCCAAACTCTGCCGTCCCATACTGGACGACCAGTTCTTAGATAGCCCCCAATAATCTAACCTAGTCAATGGTGCCTGGATGACCAGCTTATGAATTTATGCACTAAGATATAGTTGTGATCAAACAGGGTCACATCACCCTTAATCAAAAGCACTTACCCATTGGCAGGTATATTACTTTTGATATAAATGAAATCTTACTCTGCAGCTTTGGTCAGCTGGGAATCAGTGATGGTTGTTACAGCGCCATGTTTGTGTACCCAGTGAACCCTAATTCCACTGACGCTTGATTTGTTCTTTTTGTCACCGTTGTATTCACCCAGGGAAGACAAAGCCCTGGGTTTTTTCCCCAATAGGCTTATTTTCAATCCACTACAATACTATCAACCATCTAATCCCTTTTTTATCCGTGGTAGCATTACTACATCCTGCTTTATAATATTGTAACAACCAAACCCAAGGATTATATATGGCAATGTAGGATCAATGCATTGGGAAACACGAAAATGGTCTTAATTCATCATGAAGTTTCAAATATCATATCCAAGGATTTGTCTTTTTTCATCTTATCTACAGCACTAAATTATTCGCCAGCCTCTTGTATATGTAACTTCATTGTTGTTGTTTTTAATGGACGGAAGGAGTTACGAATAAGTTAACTCTTTAGTCGCTGCCAGATGGCGTTTGTTTATTGCTATGCACCATCACATCAGTGCACAATCCTTTCATTATTACATCTAGTTGTTGGTTTCCTCAAACTAATGAATTATTGAAAATATCATAAAAACATACCAAACATAATCACTGTGCAGCAGATATACAATTTAATTATGTATGCTCCAATTACTAAATACCTTCAAACCAATTTGATTAAAAGTTTATTCCAGGTTGAGTTTGTGACACAGTGCTCAGAATCAACAACGTCATGACAATTGATACCTTATATCTGTCAACCAATTATGATACTCTCTGAACCAGATCAGCAAATCCTACGAAGATGTGTGTACCTGGGTTTGCTGGGATCGGATTATCCATCAGCACTGATCGCGCGTCTTCAGCAATAAAAAAGTTTATATGCACATTTATATATTCGTATGTTCAGTGAATTTAATGAACAAACACCAGGGTTTAAATCAAAATGAACGGATCAGTAATATGCTTTTGTTTCACGCGATAAATTAAGAAATGAGTAATTTGATGTATGGGAAAATAAATTAGTGCTCATACGACGTGAACCGCATTTGTTACTGTGTTAGGTTAGATGATGAAAGACTTGTCGTCGAGGGAAGGCTGCTAAATACAGCGCGTACTATTTGGGATAGTTGATTGGAATAGCTTTCTTATGTAGCACCATACCTAAGCCCATTTATGTTATAAAATCACAATCGGTCTCTTCTTGGATGTGAACGGTGCACAATGCACAAGTCTGTTATTACACATCCGAAAATATCATCATTAAATAGCCAAGCATAACATCCATTAGAATCAGTCATTGACGCCTACACAGTATTACAGTGGGCATTTGTAGGCTGAACTTTATGATTTGATTTCATAAGCAATAGGAAAGATGGGACTCAAGTATGTAGCAAAGTGCAACTTCAAAAACCGAGACGAACGACTCGTCGAATAAGACCAGCATTTTGTTCTGATATAAAAGGTTCAGTGTACACGATATCCAACACAACAACCACCGGGCACACACAACAAGCCACTCCGTAAGTCCAAGAGGTCTAACACATTTAATGTTTACCTTTCGTAAATAAATAGAAATAGTCATATCTCTGTGTGTTATCGCCTTCTATTATTCGAACGATACTCAGAAATACCTTTTTTATCAAGCATTAAATACTCATTGCATGGTTTACTCAAACACGTTAACCGGAATCGACGCCTAATATTCTCGGTTTATCGACTGTCTCATCGGAAATATCGACATGGAAGCTGGAAGCATGTATTATGAATGGGGTTGAACGAATCACAGGATGAATCGTTCGCTATGGGAGGCTTTTGCAATCGACACCTTGCCATAGAACACATCTCAGAGAGAAGGATTGATATACGACTTGATGTCAGCTCACATGGTCTGCGTGTCATGGTTTATCCCGAAGCAGATACATACACGTCGACATAAATATAGTTACTAAATGAGAGTGGTTGGAATTTCCGATTCATCTACGACATGGAGCAAGCGAACAAGCATATATTTGGACATCAAATATATGCTGTTGTAAGTATTTATTAGTTTTCATATTAGCCCACACATTCCTCATCGGACTGGATGGTTATAAGGACCGACTGCTTATAACACAAGACATGATTGAGATTCGCTATAAACGTGCTGTCATCGAATGGGCAGGTGACACATGAGTCGCTAGAAACAAAGCAATACAAGCTTTACAGGGAAAAAATCATTTCTTATCGTCATAGCATATAAATTGTCAAGACAAGATTGAAATTTTTGCAAACATTGTGAGAAACATTATGGCTCAGATCAGAATAAAATGTGACAATCGTAAAATGTTATCGTGTTCACAGTGATAGTTTATTTGCTTATTTAAGCACCTTATTAGTTGAGGGGATTCCCCTGTGTCTTCTTATTCATCGCAACAGCAACAGCAGCAATAACAACAACAATAACGTACCATAGTCATTTCATGGGAATTCAAACGATGTCGATGATGGCGTCATAGATTGGATAACTTATCAAGTGACGGACACATCCCATGCAGGTCAATAGCATAGACGCAACGTAGCATTAACTTAACAATGGGACCATTGGATGTAGGGCTTCATAATTACTGAACAGAAAACTGTTGCGAATATTACAGCCATATGTCCTGCTGAAGTTTCCGCCAACGAACAGTAAGATCGTTACTCGGTGTAGTATCGGAGAGGTGTCAAGCTTTTGCCCAAGCATTATTGGATAAACGTTCTGGTACATGCAGTGTTATGAAACAACATTATGGAATAATCACTGTGTTACAACGTAGCAAAACAACGAACATGGTGATCTAATGTTATGCAAGAATGAATGTGATTACTCAATGGTATGCAACTGCAAAGACTCTTTTCCAGTTTTATAAAACATTGAACGTTTCAATGTTAGGGCACAATGAAAGCGGCGAAGCAACAAAGGTAGTCATTCAATGTTTGAAACAATGAACACGACGAGTCAATGTTATGCAACAAAGGTAATGGCGATCCAGGGTTATGAGGCAATGTTCGTGGTGAGTAGACTTGGTGTTGTTATACGGTACGATTTCAGCCACGGTATGGAATGCTATAATGGAAAATATACCAGCATCAAACAGCATGATAATCCTATTTAATTATGCGGCCCCGACGTCTTTATGGTGGAAATTTTTGCGGATCATCGTGTTTCTAACGACAAGTGCTTGGAAGGCTGGAACAAGCATTCAGCTCTGCTTGCTGGTGGCGGCGGCAGGATGAAACGTCGGACACGCTGACAACCGGTTGTGCTCTGTGCTGAGACGGGACGCATAAGGTCGGCTGGGCCGTAGAAGGAGCGGTTCTGGATGTTGCTGGCAGTCGTTGGAATGGAACAACCAATGTGGTAATGTTTTCTGTAACATCTGTGATGAAGGGTATTGAGTAGGATTGAACTGCACGTTTGAGAGTGATAGAAAAGGGGTGTCTAACCGCGGTGGCTGTCCTTGCCTCGTATGCGTTGTCTCGTTAGAGCATTTTGTTTTCCCAGCATATTAAGTTTTAGACTCTTAGCCATCATGAGAGAGAGAGATAGTAAGATAGTGAGATAGAGAGAAAAGACAATGGACCAGCAGAGAAGCGCCGAGCTAACGGGAGAAGAGGGGGGCGGGGCTAATTACACACTATTGGTACCTGATATTTAAACAATTATAAATCTCGGTTGAGTTTTATGCACGAAGAGCTATCGATAGGAAGCCCAACAGCAGATGGCAAGACCAAATTAAATAAGAGCAGAATCAGCGCTAGCATTGCAGAACAAAAACAGCTCAGCAAGAACATATTGGTAGATATTGCACACGGCCAGCCCACGACGTGCTTCCTTGTCAATCTGATTGAATGAGTTCTAACAAGTGAGCTGGAGAGAAGGCTGAAAAGATTGTTCACACTGAACAGAGAACTGTAGCCATGGGAAATTCAGTGGAGCTAATGTTGAGTAGAATATGTGAGATATGTGATTCATGATCATAAATTTACGGCCACGTGACTGAACATGATAACTATTATGAATTAATAATTAGTTCGTGTGATTTTATAAATCGTTAAGTTATTATGTTGAGAAAGAGAGAGAGTTTGAATGCGATTAATAATCGAACAACTGTTAATAACTATACATGTTATCACAATGTTTACAGTTAGTGACGTGATGACTAACATTCATGACATCATCAGCGAACCGGCAAATGCCGTTTCCCTAGCAAACAGGGCAACAGAAGGTCCGCTAAGGTCACATTCAGAGAAAATCACGAGCTCACAAAGTCTAGATTTATTGCATTTATCCTAAAACGATGTCTCTAGTTACATTGAGTACTGTAGCATGGGGTACAGAGGAGGGCTATAAAAGGAAAGGCTGTCGCAGCATCAATCATCATTTATACTTCTGGATACAAAAGCAAGGTTATGAAGGTAATAATACAATAATGTGTAGTTTATAGTAACCCATCTGGATAAGTATGTAATAGCAGAATCACATCGGTAATGTAACAGTATCAATGTCCCTCTCTGATGGTTCGACATGAAGTTACATCGATCCCAAATGCATTCAGCTTGTCTGGTTTATAACAAGAGAAATTCAAATTCATTCTTCATAAGCGGGTTGAATACAGTTTTCTTGCGAACGCTTTCCCAGCTTCTAAGTAAACAATGTCGATAGGATTTTCATCATACAATGCAAATATTAGTACGCTGCTGGTTATACGACAACCTTCCATGTTGTTGAATTTCCTACTGTGTGACAGGGCTCCCGATTCCGGCACAACGATCACTGGCTACTGATGGAGGAAATTGTATTGAGGCTTATTTACGCGATTGCATCACAGGCCGGCGCCATGAGTAGGTAATAATAGAGAAACTGGTGCACCGACCTCCGCCAAGTCTCTCCATCACATTGCACTAGAAATGAACTCATAATTTTGTATTTCTGATAACAACGGCGAGTGTTCTTAATGTGTGAACTTGAAAGCAAAGCACATAACCACCAAAAGGTAATTTAGCATATTCCACGACCATTGTCAACACTGGAAATAGCAACGTTGCAGTAAATTATTATATAATGGTCGGGTAGGGGAGTCTGATACTGCATAATATAACAAACCCACTTGCCATCGGAACAGATAACTGCAATCGTAGACTCTCAGGAGACTATTCTGATGCTGGTTTCCCAACGCCATGGCGGGAATTCTATCGTTATTTGATTGTGAATACGCAATACGGTTTTATTAAGCGAACCAGAGTACAAATGGTGGTAAGACATTAATGGAAGCCTGAAGCACACTATCCACAATGCGGTTATCAAGATTTGCAAAGCTTCCATGGAGCTGCCATGTCTCTGAAGTACTATTTCACAATAGAAGGAGTTGCTATGAAGCCACAGTATTCAAGCATACAATGTACGCAACTTGGTGTACAAGCAGATCACATAGTTACCTATGCACGTGACGCTTACCTTGTGCTTTATGTTATAATCATTAGGGTTCTAGTCAGCCATTTTCGTCATGGCGAATACAACGCTATCTTGCAGATCTGTTGAATGAATAACTCATGTCTTTTATGACCCCGCGTCCATAGTGTGGCAGTTAACCCGACAGGTGATGCAATGCGTAACGAGAGCATCACGTTCACAGCTTACCCCACATGTGATACAGTTCGCAACGAGAGCATCGCGTTCAGAGCGGCAGCTTGTAGTAGTAATCAAATAACATGCTTCCTCACAACTTAGTACTCCGTGCCACTGAATGGACCACCGTTACTGGCCACCACACGAGGGGCTCAGTCATGACAATCAAATTGTTTCAAACATGCCCCAAACACCGATGTTATCTGGTATTAAATGTATGAAAAAATAATTCCTACCAAGATCCATACAAGATCCGTCCAAATCAGGATTCTGATACCTAGAGGCGCCTAAAGAAGTCAACTCATCAAAGGGTTTAAAGCGAGAAAACGCTCTGCGCAATGATTTCATCCTTACCAATTTGGCTGTTATCATCTGCTTAAAAGTGTAGCACGAAAATCAGCGAATCCAATGTGACACGAGAAATACTGAGCCGATCAAAAACATCACGGACACAGTATATAGCGCACTTCCACGTTACCCCCCTACCCCACCCCTTCTGAAATGCAGACAGGAACGTAGTAATAAATCTACCGAAAAGACATATTGCCATGGCGAACATAACATTATCGCGTACATCATTTGAATGATCGACATACATTGGTCGACGTGAAAGCTGGTCGATTTGGCCTGTAAAGGTCGTTATCACGTGGATACACTAGTCGTGGTTCAGCAATGATATTGACGAACTTATTAAATAAATAGAAAACTTTAAATAATTACACGTGTAGCAGGCCGACAATGTGGCACAAGGACAATCCCTTAGTCACGGTAATCAACACGGGAAAGAATGGCAAACAAAGAGTCGTAAAGGAATGCTCAAAAAGTTTCGAAATCACTTGATTGTGAATTGCTATAATTTCTTCCCACCATGGAGTCCTGTCGTTTTTCCTTGCTTTGGTTAATTTAATTTAATTGGTTATGAACGACGAATAAATGACCGTTGATGCGTTTTTGCGGCAAGAACATATTGGTAGATATTGCACACGGCCAGCCCACGACGTGCTTCCTTGTCAATCTGATTGAATGAGTTCTAACAAGTGAGCTGGAGAGAAGGCTGAAAAGATTGTTCACACTGAACAGAGAACTGTAGCCATGGGAAATTCAGTGGAGCTAATGTTGAGTAAATATGTGAGATATGTGATTCATGATCATAAATTTACGGCCACGTGACTGAACATGATAACTATTATGAATTAATAATTAGTTCGTGTGATTTTATAAATCGTTAAGTTATTATGTTGAGAAAGAGAGAGAGTTTGAATGCGATTAATAATCGAACAACTGTTAATAACTATACATGTTATCACAATGTTTACAGTTAGTGACGTGATGACTAACATTCATGACATCATCAGCGAACCGGCAAATGCCGTTTCCCTAGCAAACAGGGCAACAGAAGGTCCGCTAAGGTCACATTCAGAGAAAATCACGAGCTCACAAAGTCTAGATTTATTGCATTTATCCTAAAACGATGTCTCTAGTTACATTGAGTACTGTAGCATGGGGTACAGAGGAGGGCTATAAAAGGAAAGGCTGTCGCAGCATCAATCATCATTTATACTTCTGGATACAAAAGCAAGGTTATGAAGGTAATAATACAATAATGTGTAGTTTATAGTAACCCATCTGGATAAGTATGTAATAGCAGAATCACATCGGTAATGTAACAGTATCAATGTCCGTCTCTGATGGTTCGACATGAAGTTACATCGATCCCAAATGCATTCAGCTTGTCTGGTTTATAACAAGAGAAATTCAAATTCATTCTTCATAAGCGGGTTGAATACAGTTTTCTTGCGAACGCTTTCCCAGCTTCTAAGTAAACAATGTCGATAGGATTTTCATCATACAATGCAAATATTAGTACGCTGCTGGTTATACGACAACCTTCCATGTTGTTGAATTTCCTACTGTGTGACAGGGCTCCCGATTCTGGCACAACGATCACTGGCTACTGATGGAGGAAATTGTATTGAGGCTTATTTACGCGATTGCATCACAGGCTGGCGCCATGAGTAGGAAATAATAGAGAAACTGGTGCACCGACCTCCGCCAAGTCTCTCCATCACATTGCACTAGAAATGAACTCATAATTTTGTATTTCTGATAACAACGGCGAGTGTTCTTAATGTGTGAACTTGACAGCAAAGCACAAAACCACCAAAAGGTAATTTAGCATATTCCACGACCATAGTCAACACTGGAAATAGCAACGTTGCAGTAAATTATTATATAATGGTCGGGTAGGAAAGTCTGCATAACTAACTGCATAATTGAACAAACCCACTTGCAATCGGAACCAATAACTGCAATCGTAGACTCTCAGGAGACTATTCTGATGCTGGTTTCCCATCTCCATAGCGGGAATTCTATCGTTATTTGATTGTGAATACGCAATACGGTTTTATTAAGCGAACCAGAGTACAAATGGTGGTATGACATTAATGGAAGCCTGAAGCACACTATCCACAATGCGGTTATCAAGATTTGCAAAGCTTCCATGGAGCTGCCATGTCTCTGAAGTACTATTTCACAATAGAAGGAGTTGCTATGAAGCCACAGTATTCAAGCATACAATGTACGCAACTTGGTGTACAAGCAGATCACATAGTTACCTATGCACGTGACGCTTACCTTGTGCTTTATGTTATAATCATTAGGGTTCTAGTCAGCCATTTTCGTCATGGCGAATACAACGCTATCTTGCAGATCTGTTGAATGAATAACTCATGTCTTTTATGACCCCGCGTCCATAGTGTGGCAGTTAACCCGACAGGTGATGCAATGCGTAACGAGAGCATCACGTTCACAGCTTACACAGCTTACCCATACCGCATGTGATACAGTTCGCAACGAGTTCACAGCATCGCGTTCAGAGCGGCAGCTTGTAGTAGTAATCAAATAACATGCTTCCTCACAACTTAGTACTCCTTGCCACTGAATGGACCACCGTTACTGGCCACCACACGAGGGGCTCAGTCATGACAATCAAATTGTTTCAAACATGCCCCAACACACCGATGTTATCTGGTATTAAATGTATGAAAAACTAATTTCTACCAAGATGCATACACGATCAGTCCAAATCAGAATTCTGATACCTAGAGGCGCCTAAAGAAGTCAACTAATCAAAGGGTTTTAAGCGAGAAAACGCTCTGCGCAATGATTTCATCCTTACCAAATTGGCTGTTTATCATCTGCTTAAAACGTGTAGCACCAAAATCAGCGAATCCAACGTGACACGAGAAATACTGAGCCGATCAAAACATTACGGACACAGTATATAGCGCACTTCCACATTACCCCCCCCCCCCCCCCCCCCTCCCCCTCCCCACCCCTACTGAAATGCAGTCAGGAACGTAGTAATAAATCTACCGAAAAGACATATTGCCATGGCGAACATAACATTATCGCGTACATCATTTGAATGATCGACATACATTGGTCGACGTGAAAGCTGGTCGATTTGGCCTGTAAAGGTCGTTATCACGTGGATACACTAGTCGTAGTTCAGCAATGATATTGACGAACTTATTAAATAAATAGAAAACTTTAAATAATTCTCTGGTCGCGTTACACGTGTAGCAGGCAGACAATGTGGCACAAGGACAATCCCTTAGTCTCGGTAATCAACAAGGGAAAAATGGCAAACAAAGAGTCGTAAAGGAATGCTCAAAAAGTTTCGAAATCACTTGATTGTGAATTGCTATAATTTCTTCCCACCATGGAGTCCTGTCGTTTTTCCTTGCTTTGGTTAATTTAATTTAATTGGTTATGAACGACGAATAAATGACCGTTGATGCGTTTTTGCGGCAAAAGTAGATCGCGGCATTTACTTGATTTCTAACGACACTTTTGTGGCTAAGCAGGTAGCAGACATTAGTTTCTTAAACACATGGAATCAAGAACATATTGGTTAACTCAACCTTACCACTAACAATTAGTAAACAGTATTGATAATCATGTTTAAGTTATTCCATAAAAAACAGCAATACAAACAAAACGAAGTGATTAGAGCAATTATCAGATATTCTACAGCAGCAAAACCTATGATGTAATAAAGTCACATTAAGTATGTAGGAGATGGAAATAGCGACAAAGAACAGTAGTTTTACGGAGGTGCAGCGAGGTGGGGGTCAGTGAAGTATATACAGTGCTACATGGGAATACTTAAAGCTGAGCCACTATTGGTTTTACTTGATAAAAAATGATTCAGGAAGAATTCGAAAATACAGTTAACCGGTTGTCAAAATTTAATCCACTTATGAAGGGGATAAATCAAGGAAATAAACATACTCCACACCCCAACTTCCCACCCCCACAACCATCCGCCCATTCACAGAAATTATGAACGAAAGTTCATACCCCACAAAGACTCAGAGACCCTTAATCACTACCGGGAACTTAACCGCTGAGCATTCACCTACGAAATCTAGGTTTTGTAGGTAGAAAACGCTATATCACGATACCATACAAGCAAGTAATCTATAGTCTGGTATGAGACAGAAAGCTGATCACTACAAACCACGACAAGAATAATTCACCCATTTGTTCTGCATTTTAATGCATCTTGCCTGAAGCCGTTCATAAGAAGCATCTGGGTTCTGACAACACGAAGGTACTGAGCAATATTTTACAATTTATTGTTATGTTATTCAGAAAACGCAAGTGCTATTGATTCACGTTAGCTGTTAAATAACCTCGCCCAATACTAGATGCTAAAGCAATATATCAGAGCTAACATCTTTAAATTACCCACATTGTTCAACTGCAGGGTTACTAGGATTGAATGTCAGCAAAAATGTTATTGATCCGAGACATATTAATCAGGCACACGAAGGCACTGCCTCTTGACAAGTTTGTAAACTATACCGATTAAGAATGTACCGCTATGTGGTCATATCAGAGTCAACAAATGCCTTGAACACAAACATAATAACCAAAACTAGCTCAAATTGGATATTGGGTAGTTTCAAGACACGGTAATGCACCCATAACGCAGGGTACTGTCACATCTAAGTCTATGGGACAAAAGTGGTTAGCTCTTGACATGACAAATGCAAGTAATGTCAAGTCCATCACCAGCGCTTCCTGGAATGCAATTGCTGCCAAGGTTATAATCTATCAAAGAATATAGCAACATAAGTATTTAAAAAGAGTAACGAAGGTGGTTTTAGTGGCAGCACGGATTGAATTGCAAAAGCCATTTGTCTAGGACGAATAAACTTGTCAGGGAAATGCTTGTCTCCCCATATTAAATAATGATACCGAAGGTGAAGATAAATTTTGTAAAGGTAAGATAAAAAATGTTTTATTCCAACTCAAACAACCAATTGTATTTTCGATCCATGGAATCGGAACAGAGACTCCAATGTTCATTTTGACCAATGCCAGATGCACAAATACCTGTTATAAATGATTACATTCATGTAAAGCAATTATCACAGTAGTATAAAACATCCCTGCACTCACACTTTAGTCAAATTGATATTTCGTTTTCTTAAATTAACAGAATGAACGACAGCTACATCGGACGTATAATGTCTATTCTTTATTACAATCACGCTCGTGTATAACCATCCTTTCTCTTAAATCATATTAAATGTTATTTTGTATAAACACCATACAAGCCAGTTATATGCACGCAAATAATTCCCCTAAGGGTGTAGACAATTCCAGCAAGGAGAGGAAAAGATTACGACTGGCTTTTGATATTTGTTCTAAGATGCATAATTGATTACAAAACAATAATAGATTATCGCCAGTGCTATACGCCTTGCTGTCCTGTCGTGATTGAGGTTTGAGCATTCATGCAAATCATAACAGAGGACTTTTGATGTGATGTAGTTACAGCTTAGAAATGGAAAACAACACGCTCAAACCATTTCGGTGCTACCATGTTAACAACAAAAAGACTTATTCTATTCATCAACCAACAAGGCAGTCCCATATAATCACATTTGAAATATTATTAAGGACGCCATGTTGCTTGGTATGTTTTGAGTTTTGTGGGTCACTTAGTGATGAAAATTTAAGTCGTCACCACTCCAATGTAGTACTACACAGAAAAGTGACTTCATAAGGGTATCATGCTGTTTTCATGGGGATATATTTTTCTAAATATAACTGAACAAACAAAATGATAGCGGTGACTAAATCCTTACATTATTTAACCTCATCAGAACCTATTTACTATGAATACTACCACACACTCACATTCGTTTCAGCAGCACCCTCCGTGTAATCTTGCCAAGTACTGCGGACCGAGACCTATCGTTATTGCCAGGAATGATGACTGTAAGTAGTCGTCACTAAAAGGCATCGTAATACTATCGAAATGTATTTTGTCCCAAAAATTACCCAGACGAAGATTGCACCGCATACACCTCATTTCAAACACTTGGTCCTTTTGTGGTTGTGAATATGTCACATAGGACATTAAGGACATTACAATGCGGAGTTATCATTGTCTTGTGAAAACATATTAGAACAGAGCTGCATAAAACAATAAATGCATCTTGGTTATAGCAACATTAATGTAGCATTAAGTGCAACGTGGGATATTTACAGATATATGAACATGAAACTATGTTGGTTAAAATGTGGCAGTAATTACATGTATGATTGGTTGATATGCAACCGCCGAATTGCAATTGACTTTGCAGTACAATTTGTCAATGCCATTCTAATGAATAATCACCGTGGAAATCTAGGTAGGTAATTGCAAGAGTGATAAGAACGATATATTTTGTGAAGCAATGCGTTTTGTCAACTGTTTCGTGCAAGAGTAGAGCGCCAATAGGCATACGCTGTCCTTGAAAAGTCGGTTGATCACACTGACTTGTAATTATAGCCTCGTCACATTGTGTTATTAAAGTAGGTCGTCTTATTCTGTAACTAATTTAGGCTAATCTTATCATGTTAATCATAAAGCGTGTATGGTCCAAGCGAAATTCCAATCAATCGATACAGCTGGTTGATTGGGCCATGAGGCCCATCGTGCAATGTATCGATAAGTCATGGGTAGACCAATAATTCGTTAACGTCGATTCTCCGATCCAACTTATATCAGGTGTACTAAAGCAGAAGTGGGAAATATTATTAACAAGTGGACCCTTCCCTGGCACAGAGAAAATGATCAGGATCACAACTCCAACCTGGCCAAGCTGGTTTGACTTAAATAATTATCATCACCAGGGACCTATACAAGTTAAAGTATGAGCCAGTGACAATCATCTTCAACTGTTTTTAACAGACCCTCTCCCCCACTCAGAGAGATCTGAACGATATAGATAGAATTCCACATATCCATGCCAAGTCATATGCCCACCTGACATCTTTTCGTTTTAATGTCATGAGCGAAAGGCTCGACATTTGGTCGATCATGAGCGCAATATGAAAACACATCTGATTCAACAGCATGCATCAGGGGAGTACATATAACAGTTAAATATAACACTTGATAATCAAACCAAATTACACACGGCGTACACAAGTAAATAAACAACTGGGCGGATCTTAATTCGGTTTATTGTTGGAAACATCTAGCTTACGCTTGTCAATATTTCGTGTCGCAGAACAATGTGGCGAAATCCGATTAGCGAAATTATGTGGAAACCGTAAGTATGAAAATTGCCAAAACTATCCTTAAGTGACATCATTCTGGCATTAACCCTATACAAATCTTGCTTGAGTGCGGAAATGTCACTAGAACAATATCTACATATATGTAAAATGTTAATATTCTCGCGTTTGTATCAGTGCATACTTAGCATTGGTTTAAGCCACAGGTGATTATTTGAAATCCTACCGAACAGTGGGGACTAGATCTATTACTTTGCTATGGTTGCTACAAAAACCAACAATTAAAAACATTAACTTGCACGACAAAATGTATGTCATATCAAATGATGTGTCTGCGGAACAAATATTCCTAGAAACCATAAAGATATTACTGGCAAAAATGGGGTTATCTGCGATATCCATCTTCTGATTTGATTATAAGACAAAAATAGTGGCAAAGCAGACCGTAAAAACTCGTAATAATTGTGCGGCAGCTTTTCAAAAAGATCTGTTAAGATCCGCGAAGATACTATGCTTTCTTTAGTAGTATATATTTTTTCCAGTTCCAAAAAGATTTACACAACATAGCCCCACATCTCATCGCAGCCGCTACAAAACCTTGGATCTGTTATCGGCATGTTGTTTGACAACGTGACAAAAGTGTATTCCAGCACCCTCTGACCTACACTGCCATTGTCCAGATAACTACATTTTGATACTACACGATGTATTTGGTCATCACAATGTTATATTTATACGAGTATTTTCACATTTCTCACATGGCAAACAACACGATTGGTCAAACATTGCACACATACGCATACCTCGTGTTCAACTGATATCGTCGACTACTGACTTCTTGAATAGCGCCTTTTCTCAGTCTTGATCCACAAAAGAGGAACCTGATTCAGTTAAGCATTTAATAGCATACAAATCAAATCAATCTCTTATCTAGAAGTGAGTCGAACAGTCGTTAAGACGACCATTGTACTGTATGATGAATGAAGTGCATTCGTTGTGTCCGAGACAGTATTCGACTTTGTCAAAACGTTTGACTTTATCGTGGTTAGTTTGTTGTTGAAATGTTCATGGTGAATAATTACCAATGGTGCATAACATGTTCTTAATAAAGAACATTGCAAATCAACCAAAACAGTAAGTAAAGTAGGTCTAGCAGACATTAAAGAAACAGTGGATTATTAAATGGTAATGGGGTCATTATTTTCCTCCTCGTTAATGTCATCTATATCATATAAATGGTAGCAGCTGTCATCATAATTTGCCCCTTAAGTTCGCCATCTGGATGGCTGATGTAAAACGATAGAATTGCACAGATCTGATGTGTATGTTTTACCAAATGGAGTAATAACCCTGTATTCAGTTTTACCCATTTCTATTAACTGTGAATGACGCATGCATAGTCGCACCGGCAGTATCTGCAAAATGCAATCATTTATATAATCACATTTTGATAATATCTTCCCACAAAATATCATATCCCAAATATTGTCAATATAGCCTTCATCAGATAAAACGTAAAGCACCATATTATTGGTGCACCTGGAAGGACAACGTGACTGCTATGTTTGTATCCAGAAGTAGGTTGTCATTGGTTTAATTTGCATGTGCCATGCCATGAGAATATCAATATATCATGCAAAAAAATATCAATACCCAAATTAATCAATTCTTCTACATCTTCGGGAGCGTAAGACAATAAATTATGGATATTATACATTAGAGAGCAGAAGGTAATATCTAGTGGTACCTGAGCTCTGGCAGCATCAAAGCACTAAAATATTGATTAAGCATAATATCAAGACAAAATTGTCCATCAGTATTTGAAAAGAATACTTGTAAGCCCGAGCCGGCGTTTTGGTTTTTACGACCTCAAGCAATTCGCTTCGTAATTATGCGGTATAGTAGTATCAACGCAGTAACATCGTAACACTCCCCAATGTTTGAGCTGTAGGGTTACTAGGATAGAATGTCAGCAAACATGACAATTCATCAGGTTCAAGTTGTCACTAGCTATTGACATTTTTGAACTCCACCGAATAAGTGAGTGCCGTTGTATGGCCATGTCAGAGCCGGCAAAGGAACCCCACACTTATGCTTATTCATACTGATAACTGAACTACAAAAGTATGCCACCTCACCGTATGCTATGATCACACCTGTACGCTTGAGTGATTAGCGCTCGAACAGGATGGGACATGAGAGGGATGCGTGACAGTTGTCAATATTATCACTAGTGGATATTGGATCGACTTTGATGAGAAAATCGTACTTATTGGAAAGGAGAAGCATGCGTAGTTTGGTTTAGTGAGTGCTAACATAAATGAATGCTTACAGAAACAAATAGAATATTGAGTGGGAAAACCCAGAATCGTCAGTAGGACAAATGTCAATGAAATGACCCCCCCCCCCCCCCCCATCTTATAGTAATGATACAAATGATCGAGATGGGCCAAATGCAAGGTTTGATTCCGACTTATACAGCCGACATTTTCTCGATACATGTAACCACACCGCAACAACTAATGTTGATAGTATTACAAATAGTCTTAACTCATGGAGCTTTGCATAGCGCGATAAGTTAGGGATCAGCACGAATGGAGTCAACCAAATGCAAAGTCGTTGTATTTTGACCTGCCATATAAAACCACAGTCACTCAGTTTACAACAGAAACCTCTCGTAATGAACAGACTTTAGATTAAATGTTCACAAAACACGCCTGTCGTCATTGGTATTTGAAGGGCTCTTATTATGTTGGATGAGGTGCATTTGTATCGGTGTATAAGACCCTCAAAACAACCACTGTGTAACCGTGGCGTTTTATGACTTAAGCATATAGTTTATGCCATTTTAAGCATGAGGACGAATTAAATGATGCTTTTTAGAATGGCAAACGTGACATCTATTTGCATAAGAAGCATAGCATGTCGCGGATGTTCGAAAGGAAGAGAATATGCCACGACCCGTGATGCTATATCAGCCGAACAATGCGTTTAAGCTTTTAAAAATACCCATATTCTTGGGGCTTTAACAGCTATAGCACCCTACAGTGAGTTTTGTGATGATTTGAGAACTTTATACGCTATACTTGTTGCCAACACTGGGTTGCTGATGCAGGTTGATCTTGGCTTTGTGCACGATCTGTGGGTGAGTGCAAATTATATATTGTCTTAAGGATCGACAAAATGCATAGCATAATCTAGTACTTAAATAAACGCCATCCTCTAACCAAAGTGGGGCATCTAAGATAGGCATTCTCAGAGCATCCAAATCGGGAAGTGTTCATTATATCACTCACATGGTATTTCCTTGTCACGTCTTGAGCTACCTATTGATATAAGGCAACTGCGTTAAAAACATGAGGTCTTCTCCTTGCTATTATCACACTTGCCTATAGCCATCCATTACAGCAATTAGTTTTCTGTAAAACATACGACATATAAAGTGCGAAGTTTATTGTAGGTTACATTGCGCAATGTAGGTTGTCCGCCTATGTTGATTCGTCAGTCGACCTAGAGGGCGGTTAATATCACGCGAATACGCGTTCAGTTAATCACGACAATACACGTTTTTGCAGTCTCGGCCGACTTGTTCTACAAAACTGCCATACAATCGGATAGGAAAGCATTTTGCTGTGAATGCAGACCAAATGACCCATGAAGTGTTATTTGATTAGTAAAACAGAATTAAATGACAAACATGCTGCAATCCCGGTTTGGTGTTGCTTCCAAAATTGCTTTTGCTTAAAATCTTTATTGATGTATTAATAGAACAGCTCATGAATTCCATGGTATTCCTGCGAGACAGCTTCACCACCTCTGAACATTGATCACTCTCACACCAATTCGATTGCGTGCCTGTTGTGAGACGAACATCAATGAAAGTTTATACTTCTATAGGTCAAATGGGGGGTGCTAATTATTTCAACTGCAGCCCAAAATAAATTCTGTAAGTCGATAAGACTAATTAATATTAATTAAAACACATTAAAAAGCTTCGCTTTACCATACCTGGTATCGCGTTGACTTCGGATTAACTGTCCCGTGTGCTCTTCTATTTTTTTTTGGTGGTAGCTCCATCTGTCAGTGACCAAGCTGTTGACTTATGGAGATAGTCAGCTGGAGATAGATCTTCCAGTGTAGCTATTAGGTCATGGATTTAGTCATGAATAACGTCATAAGGAGCCAAACAAGACCATTAGTTTAGACATTTAAGATTAAGAATCATCATAATAGAACCGCAGATTGTGGCAAATGGCAATTAGCGCCGTATTAACATTTCATTTCATCATTACGAGCTTTCATTTGCTTTATCAAGCGACCACATCATTCTTAGCTAGTGTTGTTAGCTATATAGCGCCTTGATGTTTGGAACCTAACCAGCTGGAGGAGCTACCAACCAAAAATACTGTGCAGTACGCAATCTTTTTATAGTAAATCAAGTTCGTCATTGTAAATCACATTGACGCAATTAATTTTACGATAAATCATTGCTCGAATGAACGTGGCGATCGGCAACATTAGCTATGTGATTCCCGCCACAACGATGAGCAAAGTAACAGAACTGTGAAATGGCCGTAAAAGTTTTTTCTTATCCAGTTTGTGTTCACATAACTTTCATCGATTATGCCTGCGTCTCACCAGATAACATTTCAGCAGCAGGATATTAGTGTGAACCAATTTCAGATGGAATATTGCGATATCAAATTGAGCTAACACGGCGACACAGAGGCAGAAGAGAAAGGTCACAGTCAAACATGGCTCTGAGCTGGGCATTGTTAATCTCCCTGGGCAATCTAATTAAATGTATATCTTACAATGTAGATATAGCGAGGAAAGAGGGAATCCCTAGTGTGATGTAGAGCACTGCTTGTATGCAAACTGTAGGGATACTTAGTGATTATGAAAATATTATGCGGTAACTGTGAGGTAAGCCGTCACCAATCTTCTGTTGCACAAATAGATGACGTCGTATGATTACCTCAACATACAAATACATGTTGACGTGTTGTCTGTATAATAAGTCCAACGTCAGTGCAACGAATGACAACTCAATCTATGAGCAGTCATCACTATAAGACATGTATTCTCAATAGTAAACTATTTAGCTTGCGAATCATCCAGATGAATATAACACAAAATACAACAATATAGTTTCGTGCAAAACATTTAATTTTCTTTCGAACCCCTCCATATCTGTAGTCATTCACAAAATTCCCACGATTTCAGCGTGCGTAAATGTGATTAAGCCAAGAAAAAACCCTGCACCCGGAGAAAAAACATACGTCAATCTATTCAAGGTGTCAAGGGGTGCGACTTTACACACGTGCGTTAATGATGCTATTGATAGATGAACAGATTACTCAATCCTAGGATAGATAATACGGTCACATCTGCATTTACAATAGCGAGAGCAGAAGCTGATAGAAAATCACATGGACCAAATGCAAAATATATTATGAATGTGCGGACAAACAAAGCGTTGTTCTCCTTATAACCTTTGTGGAAGGTGGCCCATAAAATGTTACTTAGGCGAGGCAACGCGTGTTCATAGCTTTTAGCCAGGAATGATCAGGCCAAATGGCGCCTCAGTTATGATTTGATAAATCCAGTTCAATTTAACTCGCGTTCTATTTTTCTCAGGTAGCCGGTAATTAAAGATTATAAATATACCCTCATGGTTTGCTAGATTGTAGTGCTGCGCAATGGTGTCTTCATTCTTCGGAATATTAGAAGCGCACCTGGACACTGTTTGCCAAACGACAATGCATGACAACTTTGGGTTTGCATAACGTATTTATTAGGATTTGCATTCTCGCTGAACTCTCCTGGTATATATCACCCGAGGAAAAATACGTTTAAATAACATCATGGCACATTCCACTTGTGTGATGAAGTATCTAATAAATATAGCAATCATTGTTTTAGCAGACAGTTTAACAATCATAATACTGTGTAATGCAGTCTAATACAGTATCATAGCTATGAGAACTCTTATTTGAATAAAGTTATTAGCCTACCGGGAACAGTATAACGCAAGACAGATGAGAGGGAAAATGCACATTGTTTTATTACAAAATATATTCCACCCCTAGTTGGAGTATAAGCGGGTCTATGTGGCACTAAATCTGCATAGAAGCTCTAAGATAAAACGGATTGGTCTACATAAAACTCGGTTTATAATCTATCACAAAAATCCAAGCAATGATTAACGGCCTCCACAATGATGCATAAATTAAGTATCAGTTGTATTATGTGCAACTTTGCAATGTTTGCGATGACATTTCACCTGAACTGGCTTGTGCTGTGCAATTTATGGAACAATTGAATGGCGGCTGAAGAGAAACAGATACGATGAGCAATTAAATAGACTGCGTATTGAAGGTTACAATTGTTAGAGCCAATAATACAATTAAGATTCAGATTAAAGCCCATTCTGGAATATTAAGTGCATAACTATGCAATGTCTCCCCCTCTATCCCGATTTTACATTATTTTTATCCGCTTGTCAGAAGGTACTAACACTAGAGAGCTGCTTTAGATAAAAAGTTCATGGTAAAGCCATCTAGTTATCATACTGAGTATTATATAACATTTAATATGTATTAAACACTTGAAACGTTATATGACCTTTTGCTAATTGAATATTAAAATTGGCAAAATATAGCGTAAAGCTATTCAGTGAAGTGTTTGAGACATTACATGAAACTATCACATTTACAAAGGAGATTAAGATCGCGTCTATGAAATATGTCCAGAAGCACATTTTGCAAAATAATGGCAAACACAGGGACCATGGGGATTCTAACTAATTGAATGTCGCCTTTCGCAAGGAGCTGTTAAACCTTGTCGCCTGTAATAGAACAATTTCAATGGACAAAACACATCGTACAACAAGATGCTCGCCTTGTTAAATCACGGATTCAGTCAGTCAGAGTCCGGTGTACAAAGAGAGTCACCACTGACCACGACTTATCTTCAATGTCAAGCCACTACAATTAAAGATACCACCCTAATTAGATACATTGCACATGTGGTATGAATTTTGCGTTGACGCGAAATAATTGCATACATACGAAAACCCCTGTTTGTGTATGGGCCTCACTATGCTCGATGTAACATTTCTGTTGTTTGTTTTTGTTAATCATGTCAGCTACACCGAAAGTATGATGTTAATTCCATAATATTGGCATATTCGCCCATAGCAATGCTTGACTGCGATTCAGCTGCTGTGAAATCATATTACATGCCATTTGTGGCTAATGTTTAAATTGTTGAAAACATATGGATACAATGTTGTGACAATAGACAATGCTCACTTGTAGTTATATTGAAACGCCATACAAGACACGAATATACAGCCAAACCAAATTTCCAAATGTGTGTAGACAAATCCAGCCTCGATAGGTAAACATTACAATTATCGCTGTCTAAGTAAACAAAATCACTGATTACCTTCGAGTGATTGATATTTCTAGTTATTCTGCATGTTGTGTTGCAATTGACACTTTTTACATTTTCATCATGTGTAATTTCGCTTCTTGGAAAGCCTGACAATTACCTATCGGCAAATTGATTATCCTGCTCTGACTGAAAGTAAGTAGCCTTGATGCAAATATAGATCACAAGCAAAATAGTCCTGACACATATGCTCTTGTCAGTCATCTGACAGAATGATCGCACCTGTTGCTTCCATCTTTGTGCTGTGTGAATTGGTAGGAGGGTTGTCTTTGAATAGACGGGTCACAAAAGGAAATATTTGTGATGGCCCAGCGGTTTATTATATGAGTTCAGTCAGATTTTATATTGCAACTGTGTGTAGATAATACCATCCGCGCTAGTTCAACGTCGTTACTAGCGTTAGATTGGTTTTAAAAAAACAAACTTGGACGATCGTTAATTACAGGGCACAAAAACAATAACGGATTCGCTTCAGAGCAAAATTCCATGGTGCTCTGACATGATTAGGGTTAGAATATTCATAAAAATTCACGTACGATGAATTTATATGTGATAGATTTGTAGCTTCAGAAGTGCCACAGTGAACATATTTCCGTACCGAACATGCAGATATATATGGGTTTTTGTATCTAGAACAAACCTACTACCATACTTACGACAACGCAGACACATACTACTCAACTGAAAAAAACCAACAAGGAAATAACGCATGATCATCTCTGAGAGATAACGAAGGCAGTCACGCCGCTGACTAGGCTACATAAATTGTTCATCGTGTCAAAGACAAAGGAAAAAAACATTCTTAATAAACACAGCATATCACAAAATAAGGTAACCGCCGAACATATCATGATGCAAATGAGTATAAAGCCTTTTGAATCTGTTTGGTATAGGTTTGCTAATCAATAACGATATAACCATTGGTAAGATCCTTTGAGTGCTGAAAGATGTGTATTAAAGACTGCGCTCAGCCAAGAAAACACGAGTAGTTACTGTACACAGTGAGACGGCCATAACTATGCTCATTGAATGAGTGCATGACCGACATCATTCATCCATATGATGATTTATATGGGTTATTCACGAGTTTATACGCTTGTAAGCCGCTTATGGCATCTGCATATATATTCCCCAAAAATTGAGTTTGCGATTGATATATGCGCTACGTGCAACAATCATCGTTCCATGCCAACTTGTTTGACCATCAGCGATATTTGCAAACGTTATTTGAGGTACAGTTTGTTAATAACCGCTCCCAACTATAGATAATACACCAATGTGATGCATTAATGTATATAGTTAAGTTTTTTCCGAGCATTTCTCCTAAATGCTAACGGCTGGTTTTGACCGCATAGTATACATGCAACTTGGCGCTCTTGGCATGAAGACGAAACAAGAGCATTAATTTACATAAAGAGAAAAGCCTACATAAATGCTTTTACTGAATGAATACAAAAAAACATGGCCCCGAGCTGGCCATAGTCGTTCTCTCCAGACATTCTTATTCTGTGATATCTATAATGTAGCTGGAACAAAGCATTGCTGTCATAGACACTTAGTAAAGAGACCTATATGCAGTTACTGTAGTCGTTATTGCCATAAAATACTGGCAAATGAATAATGCTTTTCAATAAGTAACATGTCATGGGTTAATAGAAACGATTGTTTTTCAACCGCGTGTCCCATTTCATCGTAAGATAATTGAATAGCGCAAAGAATGCATTTGACAACAGAAGTTGACCAAAAGTATACAATAAGTGTTTTCTCTAGTCAATATTACCTAGGCTGACTAATAAGGTAAGAAGAAGTGTAGGTTTATTCAATTAATGGATCAAATTAACACCAACATGCTATGGACGGGTGCAACAGATATGTAATGGCTATATGTATTGCATTGACTTATATGGGAATGCTGATAATCGTACAAAGACGTGAGATAACGTATAGTGCGCTGGTATAGTGCGGTGACACACAGCGCTGGTATAGTGTGGTAGTACAGTGCAGTGTTATGGTACGGTAGTAAAGTGCGGTGGAATAGTGCAGAAGTATTATACAGTGGTATAGATCAGAGGTATATAGCAGTGGTAAAGTGCGGTCGTTAGCCGAGGTCGCCCTTATGACAGAATAACGACGATTTACAATAATCAAATGATTTCGTTAATAAGCTTCTTTAATGTAATCCAAATTTACGGTTTCGTTAAGCTAGCGATAGAGACTAGCTGATTAACCCAGTAAATGATTGGATGATGACTGATTACAGACGCTATTTTAACCAGCCATATATTTACAATGTGCGTATAGGCAATTGCGATATAGATGGCGAAAGATCAGTAGGAAGTAAGAAAAGTACCGCATCTAGTAGAGTTAGTATTCATTCACAAACATTTTGTCATCAATCTGTTAGATTTGTTTGTTTGCACATAGATGTCCTTTGTTGTAAGATGATATTGCTCAACAATCATATATGTTTGTGCCTCCTTGTCGTGTTGTTTCAAAAGGTTCAATTTGACAGACGAGGCGAACGAAACATATTTTGTAGTACAATTTATGCGAAAAAAAAACACAAGAGAGCCCCCTACAAAGGTCGCGAACCCTAGGCGTTATGCAAACAGATGTGGGACAAATAAGCGCAATGAGGAGACTATGAGAGTCATGTCAAAATAATAGTAAATCACCACGGTACGAATTTCAATCCCGCAAACATGATACTCAGAGAGCACCCAACATTACTGCTACATGAATATGTTAATTAGAACAGGGCTGTCAACAATAGTACGCTTTCTTGTCCAGTTGAAATTGATGGAGGTGTCCTGGTCCACAATAATCATATGTACAAATATGGCCAGTTGATAGGCGGAGCTTGCAACCCGGCTTGTGTGCATACGTTATAACCGTGTTCTGCATTTGCCACCGCAATATAGCCTGCTTAAGCGATCTCCTACTCTCTCTCACTCTCTCTCACACATACAGACAGACACACACATACATACTCACACATATTCACTCGCACACACACACACACACACACACACACACACACACACACACACACACACACACACACACACACACACATATATATATATATATATATATATATATATATATATATATATATATATATATATATATATGCATATATATATATATATGCATATGTATATCTAAATACATATATATATATATATATATATATATATATATATATATATATATATATATATATAAATATATATATATATATATATATATATATATATATACATATATATATATATATATATATATATATATAATTATATACTTTTATATATACAAAACGTGTGCTGCTTTTTAGCAACTGACGATGAAGTTCAACAGAGAATTCTTTATATAATGTATGCTTTGGTCTGGACACTTGGGCACGAGTTTCGTATATTATCCTATTCACTTGCTAAATTACACTAAATCAACACTAGTGCGTTCATAAACGCAATCTAGCTAAGTTGAAAATCGGGTATTCTTTAGATTCCTTTCACATGATGAGTCATGTTTCACTGTAGCATTATCAGGCGTTATTATCTTGAAGCTCATCCTTTACCATAATTGCTTCTATTCCATAAATTTTTGGTAAGTAGCAATTACTAGCTGCAGGGTAACATTGAGTGACTACGTATGCTCGGCGGAAGCATCTGCACAACAAGTTTCTATAACTTTAATTACCTTGGGTAAATATATTGGAAATATGCCCCCCAGTCTTGAGTTGTCATTTGACTACAAAGTGTCCTATTGGAAAGTTATTATTGTAATGCCAATATCATAAAATATTACTTAACTACAATCTGAATGTGAACCTATCAACATGAGCTTTACAGACACTATATATCATGTGAGTACTCATTTGTGACCATACTTTCTTTGAAAATGGCTTGTAATTTACTTCATACACATCAAAACAAATTGTCGTCATATCGATAATGCAACCTTTGTAATGAGCGAGTAAGTGTCGTGATATTACGTGGTGGGAAGTATTAAAACGGTTCATCATTGTATATATTCAGTCTGCTATGGATGTATTTATCGACGGCTTTCAATTAACTCAAACTTAGCAATTATCGCTAATCTATAGGAATGAGACAGTAAGGGGTATGAATGTGTCTCTTGTATCGTATTACTGGGTCATTTTGTAAGCATCGGTATCCTATAACGAGATTAAACGTGTAAAATACCTCATATACACGGCTTTACGCATTTTGTTTCTTCCAATGGACGGAGATAATCGATAAAATCATAAGAATGTTTCAGATGCTGTGAGGTCCGTAACAATAGTTAACACCGAATATTTTACCTAGTTTATCCTTACCCTACCAAGTAATACGAATAAGGACGACAATGAAACGATCGATCGTCATACTTTCATCAGGCCTAACAACATGACAGAGTATGGCGATGCAATCATATTCCATCTCCCACTACCAAGCGAACATGTTCTACATCGGAGATTGAATGACAGGTAGTGTGCGCATCTCATCGATTGAAATTATGCCTCGTCCACAACATGAAACCATAGTTACGTGACAGCTGTAACATCTGCTAAATGAGCGCGCGTTACCAACCAAAGAACAAGTTTAAGTATCTTTATAACTAAAACGGCGCCTATACTATTGACCGAGTCTATCATTTTCGTAGCGATCATAACCACAGGTATAAAGAATGGTATTCAAGTATCTTTAAATATTACTTGGACGGATATCTCTCAAAAAAAGAAATCACCATTGGGATCTCATATAGGCATGAACAAATGGTCAAAGTCATTTATTACATAATTGTTGTTTTTTTAAGCTTCTTTGCACACCGGGAATATCCCTATTCAAATTGATTTCCACATGTGTGGTCTATGTGTAATTGGAATATGCCCTAAAAGCATGCACCTCTCACTCCTCCGTTCCCAGTTATTGTCTGGGGATTGTGAAGTATATATTCTACCGAATCCAGCATAAATAAAATACTTTTAGTACCTTACTCAAATATTGTTGTCAGAGTATTGCAATTCTCTTTCCTCTATTCATGCGATTGTTATCTAAATTTGTAGCAGAAGCGCATCATAAAGTGGCTCACATTCATGCTGCAGCCCGACCATATAGGGATCTTCATGGCAGCCTGAGCTTACCTGCGCTTGTTTTTATTGATTCACTTTCTTACCAATTGCTCTCCATGTTGCACGCGCTGCCCGTGTACTGCTCAAAAACCTTTAGTTGTTCTTTCCTGATGTACACAGGTGAAAGCCGAATGTTGGCGTTGGTAGTGATAATTAAAGGCATTGATAAATGTCTATTATGATGCACTTGTAACAGAAATGTTCCAATGTTTAATTACATAACATCGAGACGGGTGATGTTTAACGCTAAATGTTATATTCAACACACTTTTTGTGTTAGTAAGTTGTGCTGTTTGCATTGCATAATTATATTTATTTGATATAACTCTATTAATCAAAGTTGAACACATATTGCCCCTATGTTATGTGCCTGATATAAAGCGATAACAAATTACCTATTCTGCACGAGTCACTAAATGTATTGTGTCACAAAGAGCACATGGTCCATCTACTGGGATGCATGTTTAAATTGCCCAACTAAACTATAAAGCTACGTCGTGTACTAAAACCCTAGGGGGGTAATATATAACAGATAATAAGATAGACCACATCGAGTCGCCACTTTGTCACGGCTCCTGTAGTATTCATATGTTTTTTGCTCCATTATACTTTTATTATGGTTATGGTTGCTGCCTGTTTGAATAAAGAACGATGTAAGGCCGCTTCTTTGAATTAGCTATTTGAAATGACTATTTATGGTTATCATCACATTAATGCATAAGGATTCAGATCATAATCACATTATAAAAATCCTTGATAAAGAATCACTCTGTGTAAACTGTTATTTCATGGTACAATCTCGACAGATTCATCAGTATATCACAAACGCTTATGCATATAATACTAAGACTGTTTGGTTACAGTTATATTGGGACGATGATTGCATCAGCTCAAAACTTCATGCACGCCAATGGTAAGCAAGAAAGCGTATTCCAAATATCTCACGAGAAGCAGCAGCAGCAATGAATGTAGTGGTTGGGTTTCCCTTTGTGAGGAAAGTGGCTTCGTTCATCACTACGCTCCTGGCAATGGAATACAAATGGTTTTGCATCAGCTGACGTTTTTATGGTAGACTCGTCCTACGTTCAAAGAAACGCTGAGATTGATTTAGACGCAAATTCCAAAAAAAAAAGTCCCCATCTCTCAATGCTCTATCCAGGCAACTGAGTTACAATATTGTTAGTGTGACACAATACTACATTGCTGCATTAGCTATTGATTTATGACTGCAATGCGTTATGTGCAATACAATGTCCTACAAATTTCAATGATTGGATTGAAGATCAGTCACTAAAAATCGACAGCGATGGCGCCGGCAGGTACTTCCAACTTTATACAACCAAAGTAGCTTCAGAATCCACGAAACGTAGATGGTTCTCCATTACTAAAGCATCATAAATATTTGACGAACTATTGAGCAGCGCTTAGCATGGTACTGTTACGGTTATACATACATACATACATACATACATACATACATACA